>JBBPBO010001986.1:65337986-65519373 GCA_037974295.1 Cicer cuneatum | reverse complement strand
AATGGAAAACAAATCACTATATCTTTTTTATAAAAAAATTACTCTTTGTAAAATAAAATAAACAGTCATATTGTAGTCCTTGAATGCATCAAAATTGTAATTATTAAATATCTCTTTTGTTAATAATTTTATAGATTAAATTAATCAACAAAAAATATATTTAATAACTGAATTAGTTAATTAAAAACACTTCAAAAACCAAAATGAATATAAAAAAACATATGTAAGTACATTTTTGTAATTTTAAAATTATTGTAATTGCGACTCATGCTTTCGAAGACACTGTTTATAAAAAAAAATTGTCTAGTGATCTAAAACTAATCTATCCCAGCTGGCATTTAAGAAAGAAAAAAAATCTTTTTATACCAAAGGACAAAAAACAATGAATTAATATATTAATTATATGTAGTACACACTAACATGTATCGGTGCATAAAAATTTAGAAACTACTAACATGAATTATGGAAAGGAATGCCAAATGAAACTGCAGGACATTCTATTGAAACATAACAAGATGTAATTGCACGCCAGTGCTAAATGTCAAGGAAGGCAACAATATTTATGACAAGTTTGATTCAGGCAAGAAACCAGTCAATGAATACAGAAATGTACAACACCTATCCTCAGCATAATCTCAAGCAGAAAATCCACAGAAAAATTATCAGTGAAAGAACATGATGTAAGTAATAATTGAGTGTACAATTTCTAAAGAGACATACATATATCAAAGTTTTGTCTATCCTGCGGAATTCATCGACAACATCATCAACAAAAGGAAGCTAAACATACAGACACATCTCTACTCTAACATTTGATTTTTAGGCTTGGAGGGAAACAATGAAGAAAAAGGTAAAACCGATAAAAAGAGGAACCTGGACCACAACCACCACAAATACAGTATTGATTTCGCCTAACAACCTGATATCTGTGGCATGGAGGAGAGATCAACAAAAAGGGTAAGTGCAAAATTCCAAAAACAGAAATTTATACTTCAAAGCTCAAATTCTTCATCCCTGAGAGCAATTTCAGCTGCATCCTCTTCCTCCTCATCAAGGACAAAATACTCATTTCTCTCGACAGGTCTAAACATGTAGAACATGACAATATAAAAAGCAAGACTAGCAGTTTCTTCAGCAGCATTACTCACCCATTGATACTTATAAGCAGCAATAGTTCTCAAAGCAAAAACAACAATTCTAGTAAAATACAAATAACCAATAACAACAATATAAAACTGCCTAAAAAGTGTCAACTTTGCAAGATTCCTAGAAGCCTTTCCATCAGTCTTAGATGTTTCCCTAAGAGATCTAATAGACCAAACAATTGGAAAAATAATAGCACAACAACAAACAATATCAACAAGCAAAAAGACTTGATTCCAAGTAACCCAATCTTTGATAAAAGGACCAGTCTCACCAATAACAACAGAAGCCAGATTGGCCAAAACCTGAAGAGGAATCACAATCATCAAAACCTTCTTTTCCCTATCCTGCAAAAATGGCTTGAGAAAAGACCAACCGGTACCGATCAAAACAATAACGGTAAACAGTACAACGACACGAATGAACTGAAAAATATAGAACAAAACATCCCAACCATGAGGTAAACCAGTAACTTTAACATAATGTTTATCCTCTGCAGCACAAATAAGATTCAAAGCCTTCATCAAAAGCAAAACAGCCATTAGAAGATGAATTCGATGAAAAGATAGTTTATTGTTGTAACAAGTGTAAACCCAAAAAACAAAGAAAAATAGGTAAGATAGAAAAAAGATGAAAAAGAGAGAAGGAAGTTGAGTTTGACCAGCGGAGAGATAATCTTTAGAACCATCGGAATCTAGGTTAAAAATCTCGGTGCGAACGGACATTGAAACGGAGGTTTCAGGAGCGCAATTAGCAAAGAAGAGACTGTATTCGTTAGGGGAAGTGACGGGGTAAGAATGGTTGAAGGAAGCGGAGGGAGGAGGGGAGAGGTTACGGAAAGTGAATAGACGGAAGATGTAGTGAGATTGGAGGACGCAAAAGGAAGGGTTTTGTTGGATCTCGATTAGTACTTGGAGGAGGGTTTCTTCGTTGAGAAGGAAGAAACCGAGACGGGATGATTCGGGTTGAGAGGTGGTAGAGGAGAGGAGGGTGACGGAGACGGATGAGACGGAGATGCTGACGTGGCCTTTGTGTGTGAAACCGAATTTTTCGAAGAGGATCATGGGGCGGGTGTCGGACTTAATTGTGAGGGATTTTATTTCTGCTGTGGTGAGGGATATTGTGGAAAATAGGAGGAGGAGGAGG
Source organism: Cicer cuneatum (assembly GCA_037974295.1). Taxonomy (NCBI): domain Eukaryota; kingdom Viridiplantae; phylum Streptophyta; class Magnoliopsida; order Fabales; family Fabaceae; genus Cicer; species Cicer cuneatum. The sequence continues at coordinate 65,517,084 of JBBPBO010001986.1, read as the reverse complement.
AGGAGGAGGAGGAAGGAGATGTAGGGTTTCGACATTGTTGAAAGAGGGATTGGTGATTCTGTTGATGAAGAAGAAGAAGAAGAAGAATAAAGAAGAAGAAGAAGAAGAATGGATCTGAAAGACAAGGTGTTGTTTTCACTCTACCACACCACTATGCGACGTGCTACCAATACCTATACTATTTTGGGATTAATTTTATTTATAACTAATTTCTTTTGGATCTTGTATGCACACACTCCTTTTTCTCTTTCTTTTGTGGGACTAAATTGTGATTTTTATCGTTTTAATAACAATAAATAAAGTAATAATAGATAAACGAGATACCGAATTTGGTGTGATTTTTTGTATGGATAAAATTATCATTCAAATGCAATTTATTTTAAATTTTAAAACTTTATACATGCATATTACGGATAGTATATTGAAGACCGACATTTATTAATACGTCAAATTAAAGGAATTCGTAATTATATCGAATCTAATTTTTAGTAAGGTTAAATTATCTAAAATAATTTTATCTAATGTGTAAAGTACCGTAATATTGCACTTGTGCACCATAGATTGGTCTCCAAAATATTGCACTTCTACGTTTTTCTAAATAAAATTATTGATAAAATTATTTTATTATTTTCATTTTTTAAAACTTTTTCCAAAATATTTGACTTATTCGAAATCGAAGGTAAGTGGTTAGTGGTGATGGCGATGGTAGTCGTCGTTAGAGATGAGTGGTTGGTTGGTGATCGAAAGTGAGTGGTTGGTGATCAAAAGTGAGTGGTTGGTGGTGGTCAAAGGTGGGTGGTCAAAGGTGAGTGGTCGATGATGGTGGCGGTGATCAGATATGGTAGTTGGAGATGGTGGTTAATAGTAATGGTCGATGGTTGTTGGACTAATGTTTATGACCAATAACTTGTATTCGTCGTATATCACTACATAGTTATAACTTCTATCATTCAACCAATGAATTGTAAGTATATAAGTGTTTATATTAATAACTAATGGTCATTAAACCCAATTAAAATCCCAATCTACTATATAATTTAAGAATTCTAACCTATATAAAAAATCCAAATTGCCTTCTTCAATTTTAATAAATGGCCAAATATTATGTGATTAGTAGTAATTTTCTACTACTGACAAAATATTACTTTAAAGGTCAAAAGTCTATTTTTTTAACACACTTCATATTTTTTATTTATCTTTCTCTCTCTCTCTCGCACTCATCTTCTCACTCACCACAGACCTGTTGGAACTAAGTTGGTTCTTTCAATTAAAGTTTTGATGTTAACAAAAGTATTTTATGAAAATCACATTTTGACTTAGAAGAGTGAAAAATCAGAGGATGACGTCACCAGAGGATACATTAGAGGATGATGTCACCAGAAGATACTTCCAGAAGGTACAACTAAAAGATACAAATCAGAAGCAGAAGATGTCATTAGAGGATGACGTCACTAGAAGATAAAAATGCCACCAGAAGATACGACCAGAAGATATCACTAGAGGATACATTCAGAGGATACCAGAAGATACCTCCAGAGGATATTAGAAGATACCTTAAGAGGATACCAGAGGATATCACAATAGGATATCACCAGAGGATCCCATCAGAAGCAAGAATCAGATGATGTCATCAAAGGCAAACATCAGAGGATATCATCAGAAGGAAGAAACAATGACATTATCAGAGAATATTATTCATGGCGCAGATCAGAAGGAAACATAGTCCATAAGGAGACTTGGTCCATACCAGAAGGAAACATGGTCCAAAAAGAGACTTGGTCCAGACCAGAAGGAAGCATGTCCAGAAGGAGACTTGGTCAAGACCAGAAGGAAACATTGTCCAGAAGAATACTTGGTAAGACCAGAAGGTAATCTTGTCCAGAAGGAGACTTGGTCAGACCAGAAGGAAACAGAGTTCAGAAGATAACTCAGTCCAAAACAAAAGACATGTTCTAGACTTGGTCCAGAACAGAAGACATGTTCTAGACTTGGTCAAGAAAGAAGACTTGGTCTAGACTTGGTTCAGACCAGAAGATATCATGGTCCAGAACATATCACATGGTTCAGATCAGAAGATCACATGTCCATATCAGAATATCACATAGTCCATATCAGAAGGTTACACTGTCCAGATCAGGAAACATAATGGTACACATCATATCACATGGTCCATACTTGGTCTAGATCAACATATCATATGGTCCAAATTTAAATCATGATGCAGATCAGTGAAGACTTAATTAAAATTCGAAGAAGACTTGATTGATTTTTGATAGAAATCTAATCAAAGTATTAAGGAGATTTGATTCAAAAATCACTGAAGACTTGAAGGAAATTCAAATGAAATCTGAAGCTAAAAGATACGGTCTAAAATTAAGAGAAACAGGATTGATCAACATAATTTTCAAATGAAATCTAAAGCTAAAAAACACGTTTTGAAATTAAGAGAAACAAGATTGGCCAACAGAATTTTCAAAGGAAATGAGCAGGATTTATCTCGAATTTAAGCTTGGACAAAGCTCTAATTGTAGCTATAAAATGAGGCTTCAGGCAGCAGTATTAGGCATCGAAAAACACAAGAACTCAAGCTTCAATTCAAAGTCATCCGAGAGTTCAAAAGAGAGAAACACTTGAGTACAAAAGAAATGTTCTCTAAGTGATTTTTCAAGAGTGAAATTAAGTGCAACAATCAGCTTTCCAGAAGCAACAAAAGAGTGTGAAATTCATTGCAGCAATCAGCTTTCCAGAAGCAACATTGCAGAGTTCCAAACCCTTGTAATCAAACCCATTAGAGGTGTAGATTCCTTCTTCAATATGGGGTTGTGAGATTAGCAGGAGAAGACTTGGCTTGTAGGGTCAAGGTGTTGTTATTCCTCAAAAGTCTGGGGTTGTCGGACTGTTTGAGAAGATTTGGCTTGTAGGATCAAGGTGCTGTTATTCCTCAAAAGTCTGGGGTTGTCGGATTGTTTGAGAAGATTTGGCTTGTAGGGTCAAGGTGTTGTCATTCCTCAAAAGTCTGGGGTTGTCAGACTGTTTGAGAAGACTGTCTTGGAGGGTCAGGTGCTGTAATCCAAAGGTTTTGAATTAGTGGATTAAAGTCTTCAGGATGAAGGGACTGAATGTAGCCAAGTTAATGGTGAACCAGGATAAATTGTTGTGTTCTTATGTTGTTATTATCTGCTGCTTAATTTGATTAATTATTCATCAAATAATTCCCATCAACATTCAACAAAACAACAAAAAGAATTTGATTTTGACAAACACAATTCAACTCCCCTTCTCGTGTTTGCACCTTCAAAACCAGAAATTTCCACAATATTTATCTTAGCCTATTTTTCATCACACTACTCACTGTCATTTCATCTTCTACTAATAATCATGTTTATTCGTTTTTCATCTTTTTATTCTAACAACACATTCTATTTTTTATTTTTCTTTCTTTTACTATTATTAAGAGAATGAAGAACATAAAAAAGAAGAAAGAAGATGAAGAGAAAATTTAAATAGAGAGCGTAGAAAAAAAGAGAATAAAAAAATATGAAGATGGAAGATTTGCTACACTCCCTCTTCTCTCTCCTCTCTTGGATCTTTTTTCTCCCATGTCTTTCACCTCCATTTTTGTTGTCTTGTTTATTCTCTTATCTTTTTGTGTTTGTTTCTTTAGTGTGTTTTAGGTTAGAAATTTCTAGAGAGTTGGTTTTCCTCTTTTAACCTTTTTGCCTATTTTATTTTACTAAAAAGGTCAAAACGGAGTAAGTTGGTTAATACCCCTAACTTGGTCTTTCTTTTTAGGTTTTCCTCTGTGTCTTTTTTTTTTTTTTTGAAAAGTTATTATTTTATGTGATTAAATCTGTCAAATTAAAAAATTAAGATGCAAATTCATTAATAAAATTCATAATATATTATTAGTGTAAAAAAAAAAGAGAAATAACAATGAAGATAAGAAGCCATAAAGATGAAGAAAAAATAAATTTGTGAATAAAATGATAAACCTTGATTGTGGCTGAGGGCTGCTTTCAAAAACAAGGAAAACGAAATACATTTGAAATTTTTAGGTTGGATGATTTGGGTTTGGCCCAATGAAAAGCTTTGTTAAGACTTTTTTATAAATGTTGCTATGAAAATGTTACAGGGAATGCATGGGTAGTCAAGACTTAATATATTTCAAAACCATTTTGTTATTTTCTTTTCTCTTTGCTATATAGAACTAAAATACTAATTATAATTTACTTATATTCTTTTCTGTGAAATAATTTTTTGTCAATATATATGTAAAATGTGTATTTGAACACCATTCCGTAAACAAACAAGAGACATATATTTATTATTGATAAATATTTAAAATGTGAGCTAAATATTTATAAGTGATTTATAAATAAAAAAACGATATAAATATCTATTAATGATAAATATAAAATATCACAAGATAAATATTTTCATTAACATATAAAAAAATGAGACAGATATTTGCATCGATAAATATTAAAAAAAAACGTGGGATGACCATTTATAACTGATACATAAAACATAAAACAAATATTTGTTAATGATAAATATAAAAAATAATATAACAAATATTTGACATTGATAGGTAAAAAACATGAAACACAAATTTGTCATTGACAAAAAAAAAACATATGATATATCTTTATCATCGATAAATATTAAAAAAAATATTGGATAAATATTTATAATTGAGATACATCAAAAAATACATAAAAAATATCGAATAAATATCTATCACCGATAAACATTAAAAAAAAAAGAGACAAATATTTATTATTAGTAAATGTTAAAAAAATATGGAGCAAATATTTTTTATCGATTCATGCAAAATAAGATTAGACTGTTATCAACTATTTTTCACTTATCATCGATTTTTCAATTTTATTTGGTCATTATCAATTATAATAAATTAAACCATTTATCTAAAACTTTTTATATATTACAATGTTTTATTAATTTTTTTAATTATTATTCGTAAGGAAGTATTTTACTAAGTTTTTAAAGGAGTAAAAATCGGTATTTAAAAAAACTCGACGACGAGAGCCACGAGGTGGGCAGGTGGCCGGTGTTGATACAGTATTATTATGAAATGACTAAAAAGTCCTGATTGGGTTGAAATTCTGGGACTGGATATGCACATATATATTTAATGCTGACACCTTATTTTGTCTGTTTAATCCAATTCAATTTTCCAAGTCCTTAGCGGAGAAAAAATAAAATAAAATCTAAGTTAGGAACCCCACAAGAAACTCTAGCATTCAAAGCACTTCAACAAAGAAACCAACCTCATTCTACCAAAATCAAACACCCGCATTTCCCCTCAATTTTTTTGTGAGCTTCCCAATTCGTTTCCTCAATCTGTAAGTCTTCTTCTTCTTGGTACATGTTTTCTTATGTCAATGTGACTTCTTTTCAAATTATTTTAAATTTTCTGTAATTTCTTTAACTTCTATACGACTTTAGTCAAAATTCATTACCTTAATTATAATTATCATCCTTATGCAGTGCTGTTGTTGCAAGAATTCATAATCACTCTAAAGAAACCAAGAATTTCATATAATCTTTCTTGGGTCAATAATTTATTGGAAAGAAAGCGTTTTTTTTTTATTATTATTAAAAGTAGGGTAAGACTCAAGAAACTTTGAGGCCTGTTTTTTGGGCCTACCAAAATTCAGAATGAATGTAGTGGGAAAATTTGGAAACTTGATAACAAAGGGTGTATATTCAGTTGCTACCCCTTTTCATCCCTTTGGTGGTGCTGTTGATGTCATTGTTGTTCAGCAACAAGATGGGACTTTTCGGAGCACGCCGTGGTATGTTCGGTTTGGTAAATTTCAGGGTGTTCTTAAAGGTGCCGAAAAGATTGTTAAGATAAATGTTAATGGGGTTGAAGCAAACTTTCATATGTATCTTGATAATTCGGGGGAGGCCTATTTTGTAAAAGAGGTGGATGAGGATGATAAAGAAAGTGAGTCAAATGTGGCTGCAGAAGCTGCTACTAACTTTGAATCTTTAACAGAAGGCAGTGATGTGAAAATTGATTACGAAAATTCGAGTGTGGATGATACTACTGGTCATAGACTTGAGCATAGCGTATCTGATCTAGGGGTTCTTCAGTTGAAAGGTGAAGATTGTTCTTCGGTTTTGCCAAAACTTCAGAAGGCGGAATCTGATATTGGTAAGAGATTTTACGATTTTCAAGATGATCAACCCACAATTGAAGGTTCGGCTGATTTGTTGGACTACGGGAGTAGTCGATATGACAATCTAGATGGAGAGAATTTTGTGGACTTGCAGGGTTCACTTCCGGAGGTGGTCTTGGTTAGTGTTGATGGTCATATATTGACAGCTCCTATATCAGAATCAGAGCAGACTGAGGAGAATTTGCAGTTAAAAATTCCTCAGTTTCATTTGGGACCAGGTGAAGGGACTGAATTCTATGAAGGAAATGAGGAGTTTAGTACTGGCGAAGATGCGTGCTCTACTGATTTTGTTAGTCAGCTGGATGCTTCAACAGCTGATGTTCCATCCAGTATTTACAGCTCTAATATTGGTAAGGAGGGACCTAGTTGTTACACAGAGGAAACCGACACAGAAGAAGTTGCATCATGTACGAATAGGGATAGTGTCTTTAAAAGTTGTTTGGACTTGCATGAACTTGCTCAGCAGCAGGCTGAAAATGAAAATTCTCAAGATGAAGGGTCCTCATTGGTGGATCAAAATTCAGCAGGGGAATCTAATGAAAATTGTTCAGTTGTTGATGAAAATGAACAAGAGAGAACCAAACAATCTAGAAATATTGATGAGGCATCAACCCTTACACCTACTTCTGGCAGTGGTACTAACGACGTGGAATGGAATGAGAATCAACAAATCCTTGCACACGAAAGTACTAGTGAGGAAGATAAGGTAATGGTATCTCAGATAACAACTTCCAATGATGGGGATCAAAGTCATTCTGGTTCGAGTAAGGACTAAGAATTGTGCTTCAAATTATTTTCTCTTTTATTATGTAGCTTTTATTTGATTAAGTCAATTGACTATTTACTTTTATCATTAAAATTCACAGGATTTGATATCTCACTTTGTGGTCACGAACTTAAGGTGGGTATGGGTTTTACCGCGGCTGCTGAAGTGTTTGAAGCACAACAAATATCTGAAGACGAATTTAGACGCTCTGCACCATCTATAACTAAGAATAAAAATCTTGTTGTGAAGTTCAGAGAGAGGTATCTTCTGTGGGAAAAGGCCGCTCCTCTTGTTCTCGGAACGGCTGCATTTGATTATGACTTACCTGTTAACCCTGAAGATACAATTCCTGTTGGACAGGATGATGCATTGAAGTCCAGGGATGATAATCCGGGACCATCTTCATCTGGACGTAGGTGGAGACTCTGGCCTATGGCTTTTCGAAAAGTAAAGACAGTTGAGCACACTGGTAGCGATGAATCAGGCGAGGATATATTTGTAGATTCCGAATCTGATTTGCTAGGTTCTGTTGTCGAGCCAACTCCAAGCTCTGGTAGCCGTGAGTCTCCTCGCAAGCAATTTGTTAGGACGAATGTTGCTACTAATGAGATGGTAGCATCATTGAATCTCAAAGATGGTCAAAATATAGTAACATTCAATTTCTCTACGAGGGTTCTAGGAACACAACAGGTTTGACATTCATTAAGAATCCAATTTCCCATATCACTATTTATTCATTGGTTGGGGATTTTGCTTATTTTAGCATGAATGTTTAATTACATGACAGGTTGATGCTCATATATACTTATGGAAGTGGAATGCAAGAATTGTAATTTCAGATGTGGATGGAACTATTACCAAGTAAGACTACTGAAAATACTTCTTAGGCTATTAATAATTCTTTTGAACTTGACAAAAATACTGCTTTGCCGTTGCTACTGTTCTTTACCTTATCTCTGTATGCCACTTCCCTACTTAAATGGACATTTATTTTAGAAAATGAAATCTCAGTTTGGACTTGCCATTTAAATTTCGGTAATTGTTGATACTTCAAAATATACTTTACCTCATGAAAATAGGAAAATGTACTACAGGTTCTGGTTTATGGTTTGGCTTTGAGTAATCTTATGGTATATTAAAAATATCTTCAATCAGATTTTCAGAGTGATATGAACCTAAACATCTATCAGTAGTTTGTGTGTACGCTATATAACATTTTCCTGGTGATCCTTTGTCTAAATTTTGAAAAGAACGGTCATCTTCGTTATCTTTTTCTGGGCCGTTTTTGGTGAAGGTTAGTTGACTAGTAACTACTCTAGCAATATTTGGCTCTGCGTCGTATGTAGATAGTTAAATTTCAACAAAATATGTTCTACTTGATTGCATTTGCTAATAGACTAGATAGACATATCTTTGTGAAAGTTGAACAAAATTAAGAAATGTTGCAGCGGGAATAGAGGGCAGATTTGCGCTATGATTTCAGAAATATATTTATCTTTTTGCTTTTTTGTTTTTTTAAAGTACCAATTTTGTTAATCACTTATAATACTAGCACAAGAAATGCTAGATTCATCAAGGTGTCTTTCAACTCCCTACGTTTACATACATATTATATGCCTAATCAATCCCTTCTTAAACATGATCATATTTGTATTTTACTAATTTCTTCCTTTCAGATCTGATGTTTTGGGGCAGTTCATGCCTTTAGTTGGAAAAGATTGGAACCAGACTGGTGTGGCAAGACTTTTCTCTGCTATTAAGGTATGTATTTTCTTGTACATTCAGATAATGGCTCTTTTCTTTGCTATTTAAAGAAGATTCATGTCTGATGCTAGATCTTGATTGTGTTAGGAAAATGGATACCAGCTACTGTTTTTGAGTGCCCGCGCTATTGTCCAGGCTTATCTAACAAGGAACTTTTTGGTTAACCTGAAACAGGTTTGAAACAACCATAAGTTTGACATATACAATCCTACTGGATTAGCTGACACCATAAGTTTGTATATTTGCAGGATGGAAAAACCTTACCAAATGGACCTGTTGTTATTTCACCTGATGGATTATTTCCTTCCCTTTACCGAGAAGGTGAGTAACTTTTAATGTGAGAAAAATTAAGGTTGATTTTCTATATATGTATATACATATCTGACTTGTATAATATTTTGTCTTATTTACTTATGGAAGTAATAAGAAGAGCTCCTCATGAGTTCAAGATTGCTTGTCTAGAGGTAATTTCCTAGACATAAATCCTTATCATTAATGTCCAACTTGAAAGCTCTATCAAAGGGAATTTTGTTACTAACTACTTACATGTTTGTATAATAATGTTTTGCAGGATATCAAAAGACTTTTTCCTTCCGATTACAACCCGTTCTACGCAGGGTTCGGCAATAGAGACACAGATGAACTTAGTTACAGTAAGATAGGAATTTCGAAGGGCAAAATATTTATCATTAATCCTAAGGTGTGCATCCACCCTGGATCATTGTTACTTCTGACAATTAGTATTTTCTTTAGTTCTCATATGACACTAACTAAATGCTTATGAAAACTAATAGGGCGAGGTGGCAATAAGTCATCGTATCGATGCGAAATCTTATACATCCCTACATACACTCGTCAATGACATGTTCCCACCTACGTCTTTGCTTGAACAGGTGAGAAAGCATCTCCGAAACAACAGCTAGATTTGCTACTTTTGAACTTCAAAACTAATAAATTTTGGTTTGCAATTTCAATTTGTGGCAGGAGGACTTCAACTCTTGGAATTATTGGAGAATGCCTTTCCCAGAAATTGATTAGTTCTATGTTCATTTTAGTTAATTTTTTACTAGGATTCTTTGGTAACCGAAATGCTATATGTTCAACTTACTTTGGCACAAAATTGTGTCATACTTGTAAAGTGTCTTACTATACTTTGAAAGTCATTAATGTCATACAAGTTTTTTAACGGTTCAATGTGACTTTCACTCTGAAAATCATTAAAAAATAGAAGTATCTATCATCCTATACAAAAGTTAAAAAGGATAAAATTTAAGTGTATTTGATTAGGTGTTTTTATTTTATTTTTATTTTTATGCTTTTTAATTAAACCAACCATAATTTTTTCATAACAAAACAGGCTTTATTTTCTTTAAAATTGTCAAGGAAATGGTTGATTGAAGACAATTTTGTCCTTCAATAAAAAAAATGTTGAGTTATTCATTTGTTATATTTGCATTGGGAACCAAACACGTTAAAATATCATATTTGGATTATTAAGATTAGAATCTTGATCATCTTTATATCATTATATGGTGTAGATTAACTCCTGTCATCTTTCATGAATCACGTTATACTATGCCTTGCTACAATGCATGTTAGAAGAAAATATGTATTTACGAGAAAAGTTAATCTAAAAAATACAATATTTGTTTTAGATTCGTCAAAATTTCAAACGGTCATTTGACCAAAGACCTTTGTTTCCTGTCCTAGAATGTTCTCTCACCATGCATTTTTTTAGGTTTCTATTGAAAAACACCATACACAAACACATTAATGATTGATTATATGAACGATTGAGATTTGATTAATTAACATCATCAATCTTTGTTGTATGTATGAATCATTAACTCTATTTTACCTAATTAAATCTAATTTTATCTATTAATTCAAATAATTCTCAAAATCAGTAGTTTTGTTATGGTCTTATGACATAGTTCCGATGACTATTGACTGTTCTCCATATTATTCGGGTAAAAGTTACGTTTTTATTGGCTTGCTTCATACATTCGTTATCACATGATTTTCATTTTTTCCATTGCTTCCTTGTTGTGTTCTCATTCTTTTGTGAAATGTATCTTAATTTACACATTTTTTAATAATCAACACTTGTATTGTTAGTATTCTAGTAGTGGTGGAGATTGAATCTCTCATCTCGTTAACACTCAACACCTTAATACTAAGACCCTAAACATCAAGACAACCTCTGAAAAACACCACATACAAACACATCAATGATTATATAGACGATTGAGATTTGATTTACTAACATCAATCTTTGTTGCATTTATGAATCATCATATCTAATTTATATTAATATGATTCAAAATGATTCTCAATTTTTTTAGATATGTTACATTCTTTTGACAGAATTATGATGATTATATGAACTGTTTTAATTTGTGTAAAAAGATGCTTTTGTCTAATGTTGTTGAAATGTATCTAAATTACGTGTTTCTTTCTTTTTTAAAGTCAATATTTGTATAGCTATTACCGTGATGATAGTGAAAATTGAATCTTTAACTTCCTTATCACTCCAATTCTTAAGACTCTCACCCTATAAATCAAACCAACCTTATATTTATCCTATAAAATACAAAATCTAATTAGACATTTGTGAAAAATTATTTGATTAAAAAAAGTAGTAAATAACTTGGATACACAAATATATCAAGAAATAAATAAATCAATAAAGGAATAGTTTCTCCTAAAATAATACTCATTTGTCTTTCTCTTTTTCACATATATTAAGAAAGACAGACGTTAAATTTAACGTGTAGATGTTCTTAAAATGTCATTCATATCTAAATGTATTCAACTTTAAATTTTCATCTTTCAATATAAATTAAGGATTTAATTTATATATACAGTGTCATAGTAAATAGTTTTTATAATATTAGCTAATCACAACCGTTAAATTACTAAACTCATACTCACGAATGATTGTGATGTGTCAACAGTATAAAAAAATTTATATTAAAATTGCATGACAATTAAACTCATAAATTAATATTATCAATTAGAATTAGAAGTATGTTTACAAAAAATATAATATTAAATGCATCTAGCAAATTAAAAGAGGACTTATATTTTTGGACTATTTTTTCGAACATGTTTATATTTTTGGACTATTTTTTTGAACATGTTTATAATTAGAGACATATTTGATTTTTAAAATTTCATCTAATAAAGAATAAAAATATGAATTTATTTGAATATTTGAGTTATGAATTTGATAAAATTTGTATTATATTAAAGAATATAATTAATTTTATGGGTTTTGGTTGAAAATTTTGATGAATTTTTTGAATTTTTGTAAAAAAAAAAAAGGATAATATTGTTAATATTTTAAAACATAAAGGATTAAATTGTCACTTAAAATTAAAATAAAGGACCAAATCGGAAAAAAAAAAAGATAAATGACTAAAACGTTACCTGAAATTAAGTTAAGGGACCACATGTGTTATTTAGTCTATAATTAAAGACAAATGAAGTAATAATAAAACATGTATTTTAAAAATATTTATTTAAACATCTTTATTACAGAAATTAAATATATTACCAAGATCTAACATAAGTGATTGATGCACAATGTCTGAGTTACGTAAACTATACTCCTTCACATTAGGAGTATTTTTTTTTTGTTTTTTTTTTTGTTGCTTATAAGAAAACTTATACTTTTTTCCTCAATTTTATAAGTAAATTAAAAAAGATTTTTTATACATATATCAACAACAATGATATATAACATCTACAATTTTTGTACGATCATTCAACACCGCATTTTTTATCTATCTTTTTTTTTCTATCACATCATCAATGTATTATATCTATCACATCACTCTCTCTATTTCTTTTTCTCTCAAGGTGCGTGAGTGTACGCCTATAATTTTTCATATATACAGGACACTTTGGTCACATCATTCCTCACAAACAACTTGAAAGTATACCTTGCCTATTGGCTCTTACCCTTTAGTAGAACACATTATGCTCAATTTCCCTTAGTCATATCCAATTTCTCAAACACACAAACCCAAATAGAGTGTCACATGAAATGGCCACAAAGAGAGTATCATTGATTCGTGTGGATGAAGATTACATTGACATGGTAATGAGTCCTCATGCCAACCAATCCCAACAACAACAAAACAGAGAGATGTTAATGCCTCTTCCTAAGCTCCCTTACAATTCCAATGCTCCTTTTGGTTTTGTAAGATCACAGTCATGCAGGTCAGGACGTGATTTTCCAAAGAAGCTGAAACATGCTAAGAAATTCTGGTTGGTTCAGAAACTCAACTCTTATAAAGCTTACATAAAATCTTTGTTTACAAAAAATGCATCCTCAGCTGATAAGTTTAGTGTCATTGCTTCAAGTGCAAACAATGCAACACAATTCAATAAACCGAAAAAAAGCAACCATTTTGAGAATTCCAAGAGAAAATCATTTGAGAATTTTCATGATGTTAACCAAAACAGAAGATCTTCTTCATCTTCAACTTTTTCCATCAACTTAGATGGTAATAATAGTGCCAGCATGAATTCTGAGATGGAAGGTTCAGTTGTGGAAGCTATTGCTTATTGTAAACAGTCTCAGATGAAGAATGGTTCAAACAAATATTCACATGCATGATGAGAGTTGCAGAATCAGTGGAAATTAAGAAAGAAACGGACAGAACTTGGTTCAACATAAGGGGGAGAGTTTGTTCAAGAAGAATGAATATTTTTATTTCAAATGTTGTTTGTTTATTTAATGATGTTTAATGCTGGAATTAATAGAAAAGTTCAAAAATATATTAAAATAATAACAAAAAGATATCAAAACAGATGTTAAAATTATAATAATAATAATAATAATAATATTTTCTTTTTTTTTCCTCAAAGTATAATCTATGGGAAATAGACTAAAAAATTGTTTAAGATTATGAATGCTATTAAAATTGTTTTTCCTAAATGATGAATTTCGATACACATGAAGTAGAGCTTCGGGTGAATCGCACTTGTACGTGGTAGCAATTTGTCACATTTCTTAGTAGGTCGCGACCTATTCGATCCAGATAAGATGACTCACATTTAATGGTATCTTTGACTCAAAATATGATTCGTACACCTTATTACCTACACCTTATTACCTGGATAAAAGTTATTGCTTTGTTGGCTTGCTTCACACATTCACTATCACATGGTTTCCATTTTTTTAGTCGCTTCCTTGTTGTATTCTCATTCTTTTGTAAAATGTAGTTGAAATGTATCTAAATTACACGATCTATTTTTTTGAATACGCAATGTTTGTAATGTTAGAAATCTATTGGGACTGAGGATCGAATCAGAGACCTATTTATCACTCCACTCTTTAATATTTTCACCCTAATGGCTCAACTACCAAACAAACTTTATATCTCCCCTGCCCCAACCATCACACCAACCTTATATCTCCCCTCTAAATTACAAGATCTAATTAGACATATGTGTAAAATTATTTACCAATCGTGACATATAAATTATTTCAAACCTCCAATTAAGAAAAATAATAAAGTATCTCGATATACAAATATGTGTCAAGAAATAAATAAATCAAGAGAAGGTAATAATTTCTCTTAAGATAATAATAATTATAATAATAAATATTTGCATTTTAAAAATATTTATTTACATGTCCTTAATAAGTAAGTTAAATGAAATATAGCAATGAGGTCTAGCGCAAGAGGTTGACAAGCAATGTGTGTGAGTGATGTATTATTATTATTTTTTTAGTGTATTAAGTTTAGGGTTGTGAGGGGACGATGCCCCAATCAAGGTAGGGAAGACCTTCGAATTCTCATAACACTTACAAAAGGATTTACATTTGCCTCTTCCAACCACGATGAAATGTACTTCAATTGGTAATGGAGAAGCATAATTAAGAAAAATGTTGAATATGACAGAGAGAACCAGTAGGTTCCAATGATGTTCAAATGAAGTTAATAATGTGAAAATATTATAAGCATATGATCCAATACTTGAATGCAAAATGACATATTTACTTATCATCTTGAGTGACTATGATTACATTCTTTGCCTGTGTTTTCCAAAGGCTGTGATACAAGGCAGCAAACGCCTGCATCTATGTTAGCATAATTCGAAAAAAAGATTAAATCGATTTTATATCGCGTACACTGGTTTATACTCATTCTCAGAAGCTGACATCCCTGACACAGTCAATGACTGCCTACTGCTCGTCATTGTTCTGAGACTTCGTAATCTGGAGGTCTCGAGGCGGTGAGCAATCACCCAATAACAAAGTGTTCCAAGAGTAGCAGCCATAATCACAGTTCCTAGAGCTGTTGCTGCTATAGCCAACTCTTTCTGATCTCCAACAACTATGTATGACATTGCAAGAAATGCAACAGAAATTAACACACATGCCACCCACATTAACTTGTTTATAATTGCCGTCATTTGTTTCTTTGCTTCCCTCTCAATAACAACCACGGACGTTTGGACAATCACTACGGCCAATGATATGAAGAGGGCAGTAGAGTCGAAGATTACGAATAACAGGAATTCAATATTCGGAGCAATGTTGGCTTCCCCTGGAGACATTCCAGGAGCAAGTTGCTTTGTGTTCTGAGGATACTGGCCCGGGACAGTAAATATGGCAGCGAAAGCAACAGTTGCAATGAGAACAGCAACTAAGGTGTTGGAGTTGATTGCATTGTTAAGGCCCTCGGCCTGCATCTTGTTGATTCGCTTTGCTATGCCTTTCATGCGTCTCTGTGTTTTAAATGTGTGTTCCAGCTGGTTATGAACCCCGCTTTTTATGTCGCTCACAGTTTGTTTGAGTTCAAGGGCTCTGTTTGTAGAAGGTGACTTGATGGACCTAGCATTTTGAGCTCCGCGATCCTGCAAAAATTTGGCAATGTCCAAGCGACCATTTCTCTCTGCAATATCCAAAGCTGTTTCTCCAGATTTATTAATAACATCAGTGTCTGTTTCTTTGCAATCTAGTAGCTTCTGAACAATCTGCAAGATTAGCACAAGAAACATAAGTTTGCATACTACCATTGCAAGATGCCAGGACCTAAAAACTGCTCAAGCTTCTCAACCAGAAGTTAAACTCAGGACTACTACACAAACTGTTGAGGATATTAAAATTTGCACGGAATGTAAAACTTATGTAAAAACAAAAAACGCCACATTTTCTATCAAATATTACATTTACACTGTCCATTTATCAGACGACAGTAACTGAATTCATTACTCCCATTTACAACTCCAGTGACATACATAGAGTGTACACTACAGCCAACATATCTCTTATATCAATCAGGCACAACACACAGGCAGAAATTCTTTCTAAATGTTCTTTCACTTTTTGAATTAATAAAAGGTTCTAATAAAAATATGATTGTTAATATATAATATAAAAGCAGACATTTTCTGAAGTATCAAAGAAAAATAGTATTTTTTTTATCTAATAAGGATATTGAGTTTATGTTATTCAAGGTCTTGGAAGATGAACAACTCTAAGGTCCAATATTTAGTAAGAAAGAACACAAGTTCAGTACATCATAATAAAGAGAAAAAATAGATTTTTTTAAACCTGTAGACGACCCTTCCGGGTTGTTATATGCAGTGCAGTGTTTCCCTTGGTATCCACCATATTAGCAAAAGATGGGTTTAGTTTCAAAAGCTCGTCCACTACCTCCAGATTTTGTCCTTTAACTGCCATATGGAGTGCTGTTTGTCCCTTCTTATCAATTCTCATTGCAATTTCAGGTTCACTGCTTAGCAGGGCCTTGATGACCTCCACGTGGCCATTTCTTGCGGCCGAATGAAGTGCAGTTTTCCCATTGCTTTTCGCAATAGTAGCCACGCTGCTACTTTTCTCTAACAGAAAGTTTACTACTTCAATATGTCCTTGCACTACAGCAGTGTGCAGTGCAGTAGTGTTTGTCAGATCAACGGTCATTGAAATTTCAGGAAAGGCTTCCGTTAGGACCTTCAAAATCTCTACAAACCAGAAAAAGAGAAAAGGACTCAGACAGATTACAAAGTTTAAATCGGTCATAACTCACAAGTTTATAGTTGTGTGATCAATAAAATAAGGATCAGTGAGAAACCAATAAAGATTTGGCAAATTAGGAAACAATATCTCAAATCATAGCCAAATAATTTATAGCGATAGTTGGGTATTAATTCAAAACATAACCAAATTTCTTGACATATTAAGCATAGAGTTGATATAACCATTCATCCAAATTTTGTTTAATCAGCTTAAAAGTACAGTCAAATGGGTTTATCAAACACCTTTATTAATTGCAATAAATTTAAAATTGTAGACATTTAATTAACAGACTTACCCAAGTTTCCATTTTTAGCAGCAACATGAAATGCATCAAATCCATTTCTAGCTTTCAAGCTAACCAACCCAATATCATGGTATTTGATCAATTCCTTCACCAAATCAAGATGACCATTTTCAGCAGCAATATATAAGGCAGTTTCACCAGAATTATTTTTCTTCGAAAGCAACTCCTTTAATTCATCACCTTGATTCTCAGAGATCATTTCCAAAACCAATTTCAAATTTCCAGCTCGAATCACCGAGTGCAGGGTAGAATCACCCCTTAAACCTGTCAATTGTTTCTTCATCTTCTCTAAGAAAAAACCTACCTTTTCTACTTTGATGGAGTCTCAACTTATCAAGTTCACATTTTTTCAAGACATGTAATCAAATTACTATTATTGAATGTCTCCCACAGTATCAATTTATTGAACAACATAATATAGGGAAAAACCCTAAAACTGGGAACCCAAAATTGACAACAAAATTATTTGGGGCACATAGTTTGTTGATTGTTTATGGAAATGAAAAGAAAACACCAAGTAACCAATTTACAAATTCCTAAGATCTAGAAAGTGAAAAGTGAATAGTATTGGTAAGATATTTAGAATGAAGGAAGTTGGAGGAGCAACTGAAGAATGAAAGAAATGAATTAGAGGTAAGAACCATAAATCCAATTAATAATGGAAGCATTAATGATACTATGCTTCAAAAAGAGAGAGATATGTAAATTTTCAACCTTATTGGTTCGTCATGTAAATTTTTAAACTTCATATTAAAAAGGTCTCATTTTTATTTTTTATTTTTTGATGAAAAAAGAGGTCCCATTTTGTTTTGGCGTGTATTTTGATTTTCCACTGAATAGGACCACCATGGCGTTTCCGTTTATTTGCTTCTGTCCTCAGGTTCCGTGCCTCTTTTTGCTATATCTACATGTATATATTGTTTAATTACGGTTTTAATGAAGTTCATTTTTTATTTTAAAAGTCAATAATTTTAGTTTTTTTTTATTTTTAATTAAAAAATAACGATATAATATACTTCAAATAATTTGTAATATAATATAGAATGATTGACATCAATAAAATCGAAATAAAATATCGTAAAATATAATTTCTAACTTCATAAATTTTTTGTATTTGTAATTTAATTAATACCTATAGATGATTTTATATCATGAAATTGTATCTCACGTTCGTGAAATCATTATTTTTTAATTAAAAAATATGGAGAGAAAAAATTAAAACTATTGATTTTTAAAATAAATGACCGATTACGTGAATTGATAAACATATATGAACAAAAACTACAATTAAACCTATATATTTTCATATATTTTTTTTATACACATTTTTAATTTTTATTATAGGTAGACGGAGATTGAAACCCTATTTAAAATTCACATATACATATTTAACTCAATAATATCTTTATTTCATGATTTATATTTATTGACATACCTATGTACATTCTAAATTACACTACACTTTCTATTTGTTTATCGAAAAAAAAAACAATAATAATAACAGTAACATCTGTATTAAATTGTGTACTTATTATTATTCAAGTACTTATTATTATTCAAAATGGTTTTCTGTTAAAAATAGTAACAATAAAACATAAAAGGCATCGGAATTTGACCAAACTAAAATGACTTTATGCAGAATGGTAAGTATACGTAAGTTATTAGATATGATATGTTTTCCCATACAGCCGCCCTAAAATAAATGAATATTAGAAGAATGAAGATAATATCTACGATCCAGATGGCCTCATGGTCATAATCCAATATAAATATAATTAACAGCTAGGTGGCCAGCAGCACCCCCATAAGAATATATGAATTTGTAATCTTCATCAAATGATTATATTTTTAGTCATCTTCCTAACCGTATTAGTATTACATTCCAAACACAAAAAGATAAATATCTGTTATAAAAGTTTACATCGAAAATATATTCTGTTGACAGAGAAAATAAAGGTTCATGGTAGGATATTGGTAGGACATAGGCTATTAATGTCGTCCCACACTCCTAATTCAACACTGGGAGTATAATACTACAATGGAAACTAATTTGATTTTCATAATATTGAATTTATTTTAGTTGAAATCAGTTAATAAAATTTTACTGTGAATAGACATATATTTATCCCAAAAAATTATTGATTAATCTTTATTTTTTAGGTTTTTTTTTTCAAGTTCAAATTTTTTTATTAAACTACTCTCTTTTTTCAAAACTATATGTTAATATATCTTTTTTTTTCTCATTTACAAGTCGCCTTTACAAATGAAGACTTTCTTAAAGAGGTTTGAGTTTGTAAAGGCAATTTCTTTAAGCGAATTTTTCAAAAAAAATTCAGTTATATATATATATATATATAATTCATAGAAAAACATAAATACAAATTTTAAATTACATAGACGGACTAGAGTTGTCTTGTATGTAACATTTGGATGAGTATGACTAGTTAACCAACATAGTCCGCATTTTCTTGTCACTATATATATTAATTATATAAAGTGTTTAAAAAATGCAGACTATATCGATTAACTGGTCATACTCAAAAATATTGTTCAAAAGTTACTGACAACTCTAGTCAATCTATGTAAATTAAATTTGTGTTGTTGTTTTTTATGAATTATATATATATACATATATGTGTATATATATATATATATATATTTGTTAATTTAAAAAAAACTGCAAAATTGAAAGAAAAAAAATTAAAAAATTATCTTAACAAAGTCGCCTTTGCAAACTCAAATTTCTTTAAGGAAGTTGTAATTTTCAAATGGAATTTGCAACTGAAAAAAAAATTAATATATAGTTTTGAAAATGAAATAGTATAGTAATTTTATTTTTTTTTGAAATATAAGGTATTGAAAGAAAAAAAAAACCCTGAATAGCTGGTTGAAGCCGAATAATAAATAATAGAGAGTGTTTGTGGTGAGTGTTGGGTGTTTGAGATTGAGCCCATCACGCCACTATCACTACCACTACCACTTCCTTCCTCGTTGCTTCTTACTACTCACTATCAATCTCAATCACTTTTGCCAAGACAAAAATACCATACATAATTGTGTTCACACTTTCCCACCACTAATTTTTAGAGCATTTTTAATGCTACATATTTTTTTAGCAACACACTAATTTAATTCCAATGCCTTTTTGGTTTGGTGAATAATTTAACTCTAATGCTTGTTCCTTAAAATGAGTCTTGACCTCCACAAGCCTCACTTTAATACTTTATTTAATATTTGCACTTCAATTTATTTTGAATTAAAATATTAAATCAATTATTTAATATAATAAAAATATTAAATATATTTTTAAAACGGCCAGTTCTAACGGCTATATTTTAACAACTAGTTTTATAATATATTTTTTTTGAAAATCAGCTAGTTTTTAACAACTAATTTTCCATAACAAATAGTTTTCGCAACACATAATTTCATAATCACACAAGTCCTAACTTTATTCCCAATGATATGACAACAATATATATATATATAATCTTTGAATTTTATTTCATTCATCACAAATATAGCAGCATTCATGATAATTTCATACAACTTCAGAATGCTCTTTGCCACCTTCGCGTCGTCTACTTTTGTCATGACAATGGTTCTTAATTTATAGCTTGTAGCAAGCTTCGAACTCTTAATCATATGACTCAAACGATGTCATTACATGTGTGATTCCATGGTTGGTCATTGCATGTGATAGGTTTTGTAATTATTATTGATTTGTAGCAACAAATAATATGCCTTTTGGTAACTGCCTCGTCTACATCTTTTGAAATTTTGAACCATAATTGAGTAAGAAGTGTGTCCTCTTTCACAAAGAATGGAAAACGAGTTTTTTTTTTTTTTCCTTCTAAGTATGATCTCCCCCCGCTTAAATCAGAAGTGATACATCAGTAGCAACATTGTTGGGTTTTAGAGTCTTCTGAGATGTTTGTATATTGAGATAAGATTCTATATCCTCCACTTTTTCTATTGTGATTTATTCATGTTTTTGAATTTTCCATTGCGATCAAGTTGATTAGTTTTATTAATTTTAAATGTTACAAGACATCCCCTAGCCATGTAAGGAAGGATAAAGTCGATGTAGATGAACTACTGGGTAAAAATTTAAGAAACAACAACTATCTTCTAAGAGACGCATTAAGAGGTGTGCTTTAAGATGCTTTTAGTCTCCCTGTTTGGCCGACTTGCATGCATTGAAGGTTTGTCAATTTTTTTTTGTCAAATTAAGATGCAAGATACTTAATACAATGATAGTTAGGTCAAGTAAGCATCTCGAAGCCCCCAGTTTATAAGAAAACTATATATAAATCCAAGAGGTTTTTTTTTTTTAAAAAAAAAAAAAGTCCAAGTGCATTCATGTAATTATCATAAGATTCAACTATCATCATTTTTATCTTTTTTTTTTCATTATATTTAAATGGTTCTTTTTCATTCTTTCTCATTGGAATCAACCCCTATCCCTTTATTCTTTGGAAGTGATTTTGAGCCTTGCTGCTGACTTTCTCAAATTTGGCCAGCTTACAAAACTCTAAGCTACCCTATAACTGATTTTTTTATGAAAAAATTGATTATTTTATTCTCTTTAGCATCATAGTTAATAATTAGGCTGTTAGATGGTTGTCCTTTTGGACTATTTTAACAGCAATCAACAATTACAAATGATATAGTGTAAGTTTTAGAAGGCGCTAAAGGCGAGTTCCTCGCCTAAACAAGAAAGGAGTAGCTAAGAAGATCAAGAATGTGGACCTCACTGCTGATTTAATCTCTACCAACACGAGCTATTTGTTGTCCCTTTACTGTGCTTTCAGCTGCTTTTGTCTACACCTAGCAAAACAAGCGCAAAATATTATGTTCACAGCATAAATGATAAATATGAAAACTAATGTCTGATGGGAAACTGTAATCAACCTTTTAAGAAAGTGTAACTGACCAATTTGGCTTCCTTATTTCTTTCACTTTTAAACACTACCAAGAAGCCATTTACTTCCATTAAAGCCGTCTGTTTTCTCTGTCAACAAAATGAAATCTTAGAGGAGTCCTTTTCAATTGTTTGTGAAATAAAACAGCATTGAGCAGAAGCATCAAACTTACGTTGTAAGTGCAAGGTGAACATTAAATAGCATAGATTGGATTTACTTCTGATTCAGAATCAGTATGACGCCATGAGTGGGTTCCATTCCTTGAGATCTTCTCTTTCTTCCTCACTCTCCGGTAACGTTTGGTTTTGACCACATAATATGTCATGGTACCAAGAACACCCCCCATTATAATCCCCCCTACAACAGTAACAAGGATTGCAGCCCACTTGCTGCGCCGACCAACTACTATATAAGATGCCGCAATGAATGAAACTGAGGTGCAGACAGAGGCTAACCACATCATCTTATTGATCACCTCCACAACCTTCCTCTCAGACTTTATCTCCCCTCTAACAACTGTTATTTGAACCACCACCACAGCCAATGAAGTGAAAAGTGCAATAGCATTAGAGAGAAAGAAGGTCTTGAAAGATGCAGTGTGCACCATCACAGCCATCCCATTAGAATCATCTCCACCAGGGACCGTGAAAAGGGCTGCAAATGCAACCGTTGCGAATAGCACAGAAACCACGGTTACTGAGTTGGTAGCATTGTTGATTCCTGCTCTGTGCAACTTGCGTAGCTCCTTGGCAATCCCACTCACATTCTTGTTTGTTTTCCGAGTTTGTTCAAGCTGAAAAGAAACATCTTTCTTAATCTGTGTCATGGTTTTCCTTAGCTCGTCCCTTGGCTGGTTAAGATCATTGGCTTTAAGTGCACCATAACGAATCAGGGAATCCTTGATCTCCAGAATTTCTTCAGATATTGGAAGTGCTTCTGCAAGGTCAAGAGCTGTTTTGTGTTCTCTTGTGAGGGCATTTACATTGGTGTCAGGAAGAAGCAGTAACTCATTCACTATCTGCATAAATTTTTGTGTCATAACTACTTCACTCTTTATGTTAAAATCAGACATGATATATTATATTCCTCAAAGTAAAGCCGTTATTGTATTTATAACTAGTGAACTCCTCATGGTTTTACAATTATACTGCTATGTATCATACAAATCATAGTTTAAAGTTGAGCAGGTATGATATTACCTCTGCCCTCTTCTTCCTGGTCGCTACATGCAATGCGGTGTTTCCAAACCTGTCAGGAAGCATGACACTTGCACCATCAGCACGAAGAAGCAACTTCACAACTTCACAGCTAACACCTTTGACAGCCATATGCAGGGGAGTTTGTCCTTTCTTATCAGTCCTTCGAGCAAGCTGCGGGTCCTTCACTAGCAATATCTTGACAATATCAACATATCCTTGGCGTGCAGATAAATGGAGTGCATTCTTTCCATTGGATCTAGCTATCTCCAACTGACTAGGATCACATGATAGTAACAGTTCAACAACATCTGCATGCCCTCTTGTAGCTGCAGATACAAGAGGAGTTGCATTTGACTGTGCAAATGTTTTGATTAGCTCTGGATCATGGTCTAGTAGCAACTGCACAACAGCTGCCACAACACAACAATAAACATATAGTACTACCTTCATCCCTTTTAATAAAACCCTTTAGACATTTTCAAATACATAAAGAAAAGTATATAGTGAATTTAATGTTCACATTTTATGTATGGATGCTACTTAAATAGTCTCTCCATTTCAGAATATGTGTTGTTTTACCATAAAAAAATATTCTAAAATAAGGTCATTTTTCTGATTTCACCCCTAAATTAATACTCCCTCCGTTCTTGAATAAAAGTAAACAAGTATTCATATTAGGTGGTCTTAAATACTCCCTCAGGACAGAAATATAAACAAAAATAGTAGTTGAAAATTTAATGTATATAAATTTTTAACCAAATACATCAACCTTTCAACTGCCAATTTTGCTTATATTTCATTCTAGAGGGAGTATAAGCAAATTTAACTTTTATTTTTTTGAATGATGTCATTCCTAAAACACCTCTCATTTAATGTAAGTTTTTAGTTTCCAATTACTCTTATTTTCATAGAACAAGTTCCCAAGAAGGATATTTTTTAGAATGTACTCATTTTTTTATGTGATCAAGATAATCAATTACACTTAACTAGATTTCTTAATAAGTGTGAAGTTAGTTAATCTTGGTTATAATCAAATCAAGACCGGTGGGAGAATTTTCTAAACTAGTCTCAAGTTATTATTTCACTAAACAATTATTACAATGTGTAAAACTATGTTTGAAACTATAACATTCATTCATTCATTATCTATAACATTTCTTAGTAACATTGAAGAAATGAATATGATTATTTATACCTCGGTGACCTTGGTTTGCTGCAATATGCAAGGGATCAAAACCAGAGCGGTTCTTGAAAGAAAGTGCCTCCTTAGAGGTATAAGGAAGAAGTTCCTTAACAACATCAAAACGACCTTTATCAGCAGCGGTGAACAAAGCAGTTTCACCCAACTCATTAACCTCATTAACAATAGCAGACCTAATATCAGCAACCTCCGCATCAAACTCAGCACCACTAAGTGTTCCCATCATCTGATCATCAATCTCGGCCAGAATTTGTCTAACGGCGGAGGCATCGCCGCGTTGGGCGGCGAGGTGAAGTTCCGTATCATTGTGACGACCGGTGACTTGTTTGACATACTTCTTCTTGCTATTGATTGTCTCGAGACGTTTGCCTGAATTAGAAATGACGAGGGATTTGTTGGAGTTGGAGACGAGAAGAGCTTTGCCGGAAGTGGAGAGGAATAAGGTGGGTCTTGGGGTTGTTGGTGTGGTGGGTTCAGTAAGAGGGCTGAGACCGTGTATGTGACCGAAATAATCCATGATTGGCCGGCGTCACAAGGAAAACTACGGTGGGATTTGGATTTGGATTTGGATTTGGATTGGGATTCGGATTGGGTTGCCCATTCCAGAATCCTCGACAACACAACAACACCGTTCCCTCTGCTTTTGATCTGCATCATTAGCGGAAACTCCTTCACAAATATCGTTGGTTTCTGTTGCCTCGTCTCGTCCCTCATATATTTTGTTATAAACTCCCTCACTAACAAAATATAAAATAATTATTTATTTGCATACTTATTAACATAACTAAAATTATGCATTTTTTTTTTACTAAATTTAATATTTAATAGTTCAAATTGGTAAAAATTATATTAATTGATATCTACACAATTTAAAGTTGTTAAAAAAAAATATGTGATAAAAACTACATTGATAAAATTAAAGTGTATCTAATTCACATATTTTTAAAGTTGTAATATTGTTAACGTCAAAGTCATTGATTTCGTTTGTGTTCCATTGAAATTGATTTGTCGGTCTAAATAAAAAAAACACTACAACGAGATCAAAAATCAAAACACTGTACTAAACAAAATAATATCGCACTTAAACTGCACAATCACAAACAAAACAAAAAGAGAAAAAAACTAAATATATATAAAAATCACTTATTTAAATAAACATAAAAAAAAAACGACAAAAACAAAATTATTTCAGATTATAAATGATTTTATCCACCTCTCTTGAATAGTTAGAGAAAAATAAATAACTACACAAAATAAGATGCAGTGCTAAATTTTTCATTTTGTAAGTTCTATATATTTTATCAAAAATTTAAATTAATTACTTTAATTATCTCTAATATTTCTTTGATATTATCATAAACTCACTCATACAATTACCAAATTATATCATGGCTTTTGAACTAAGATTTAAGACTCTCGTCTTATTTAATTGCATTTGCATATTAAATGGACACGTTGTTTGGAAAAGTAAATATTACCTAAATGACAATTTTGGCATATTATTATTAAATAGATGAAGATAATAAACTTTTACTTACGGTTTATTACAAATTAGATATACGTCAAATTTTACTTATATTTTATTATAAAATATTATGGTACAACTTATACTCATACTACATATTTATTGTTGGTTTGAAAATTATTGTTATATATATTATGTTTATAAAATTTTATGTTAAAATTAAATTGTTTAACGTCCCATTAATACATTTCAAAATTAATGTCCTCTAAACTTTATTAAATGAGTTAATTTTGATATATATTATTTACATATTAAATAATTTTCTATTAATATCAAATTTTATATACATGTCAATTCAATAGTAATTAGTTGATTTTATAATACTGATATGCAATTAAAACTTAATAAATGTATTATAATATTAAGTTTGACACTACAATGTCAAATGATTTTAATTAATTGAGAGATTTTTTTTAAATATGAATATGTGAGAAGACTAAATATAAATCATATAACCATCTATAAATAATTATAATAATTATTTAAATGACACATAATTATTTAAAAATTAAATAATTTTTATTTTAATATTATCTATTTATTATTCGATCAATAGCCAATAATCATTCCTCTCATTTTTTTTATTATAAAAATTACTTGATTTGATATATTTTCTCTCTATATATATTCTCTAAATCATAAAATGCAGACGGTGGTGGAATTTTAATTTGATTAACTTTTTTTTATATAAAATTATTTAAAATTTTGAATAGATTTAATAAAAAACATTGAATAAACACGATAAAAGCCACATTGTGAATAAAAAAATGAATTCGCAGCGAAATTTTGGTGAAAATAATAGATAGTAGTCTAATAAAAACACGATACTACTCCATTCATAATGACCGCATAGCGCAGTGGATTAGCGCGTTTGACTTCGGATCAAAAGGTTGTGTGTTCGATTAATTCTTTCAATTGCAATTCCTGACACAGTTGACTGTTTTCGCATTAAATTTTGATAAGTATAGCCTATAATTTATAAATAGTAATATACCTCAAATAATTCTATGTTGTTACTCTTAACTTTTCTTTCTTTCTTTTTCACCCACTTTAAAAACAATATTTTACTGTGCTAATTTTTTAACATACAAAGGTGTCTATTTTTATACATTCTTATTTAGTTTATAAAGATTGAGTGTATATTTGATTTTTTAGTGAAATTGAAAGAAAAAAAAAAATCAGAGTAGAAAGGTAGAATAGATGAACTTTTGGGATTTTAAGATTTGGCAAAATCATGTTTGTTCACAATAACTTAGCAAATCACACTCTGAAACTATATGTGGTTTGATCTCATTTGCTCTCGTCGGCACCGTGTCTATATGGAAAACCATAACAAGTGTTACATGAAGACAGACTACTAAACTAGCTATCTAGAACATTAATCTTAATCGAGATGATGAACATCCATCGACCAAAACCTTTATTTTCTTGTCTAAGTTGTGTATTCATTAAATTTCTCGGTCACTTCTTCCTTGACTCAATCATCGTCAAAGTGTAAACGTCAATTAAATTAATCTTTGAATTGTACAAATAAGTAAATACATTTTTGAAAATATAAAATATCAATTAAAATAGTTCATATTTAAATTTGTATCGTTAAAAACTATTATGTGACATATAATATGTGACTCCTATACAATGATCTTATAATAATGTCATCACAACATAAACTAATTTTTTTATGAAGTTTAAAATTTTCATGAACTAATTTGTCAATAATTAGTCCAAACACGGTTATAATTACTCATAAATTTTTCTTTGAGATAACAAAATTTTATTGACAAATTTGTCTTCAAGAAGATGACATTGACGTGAGATCAATACCGATAAATCACATAATTACATGTCATGTTATAGTGTTTAATAATAAAAAGTTTAAATATGAACTATTTTAATTAATATTTTACAATTTCAAAAATCTATTTGTCAATTTGTAAAATTGAAGAACTTTACCTATTCACTTCTACTTCATTCTTCTCAAATGCCTCTCTATTGTTTTTAGATAGTGCATCAATGGTCTTTAAAGGTGTAGTCCCAGACGCTCAAAGAATTTCTTAAAGAAGGTCTATGGTTATGCAGTATAAATTTGACATATAGATATAAAAATCCTATGAATGATACGATAAACTCAAAACTTTAATCGAAAATGATAAAATGGGTTTAATTTTTTTTCATGTTTGAATATAAATTAAATAAAACCAAATAAATTTTATTTCAAGTCATTTAAATCGACAACTGATATATAAAAGAGACCCTTATATTTTATATAGATTTTTTCAATTGTTGTATAAATAGATTTTTCTATAGATTGATTATATATAGATTTTTTTTTTCAATTGTTGTATTGGGTTAATTTGACAAGTCACAGATTAAAAAGTGACATTAGTTTCTTATTATTTGATTAAAATTCAAATTTTTGAGTTCATTCTTATTACCATGACAGTTTTGCCTCAACTAACTTACGTTGTACTTCCTCACACCCCCAAACTTAAAGCTTTTTTGTGACTTAAATTGAAGAAGACTGGAATAAAGGTGAAAAGGCAAGATAGAATTTTAGAAAATAGAATAAGGCAAAGTAAGGAGGAAAAGAGGAGGAAGAAAGCTTTAGAAGCATCCGATTCTATGGAGTTATGGAGGAAGAGAGAAAGAAAGTGGCTTTGCTTCTCATCCATCCACACACATGAAAGCAAAATTCCAAATGGTGGCCGAATTTGTTCCATTAGAATCTTAATAATAATGCTGTGCTTTGATTCTCCTCAAGAATGCCTTTATTGTGTTCAACTTGCACAGTTCATGTGCCACTCACAATTAATATTAGTTAATAAGAAATTCAATTTAAATATAAATAAAATCTAATTAAAATTTGTTTCAATCAAATGTCCAAACTTAAATACTCGAGATCATTACGAACAATAGAATTTGAATCAAATTTTTAGTGTTTTATAAATGATTTTAGGACAACTTGCTATGAAGTGCTTGGAAAGTACCGAAGTAATAAGCCATGCCCAACAAGCCTGCAGGGGAACAGTGCATAGCCAAATTCACATTGCTTGTGTCAGCAACAATGATATGCATATACTTTAAATTTTTATAAATTTATTTAACAAATCACTTTATCTTCATATTTTTTTTCTATGACCCCTATGAATGTCATTCAATGTTTTTTTTTATCCTTTCACTTAAAGCCTGCCAGCTGTTCAAACGGAAATTCATGTCGCTGGAATATCACGTCAATCCAAGACATGTCTGCACCAGGATACATATGTTACATTTAATCATAGCTATAAGAAATTATTATCATATAGTAGCAGTGTTCTGAAATATTTGAGAGCAATAATAATTACAACGCATTTAGCTAGACACCCGTGAAATAAAATAGTACTCTTATGTCGTCGAATATGTATACATTTATTTATTTTTTAATTATATATTATAAATATAAAATAGAGTAAAAAATGGGATCCAAACAATACAAAGCAACTGCAATTATCTGAATATGAGACAAAAGGTTCACATATTTCCTGTTGTTGTTAGATAGAAATCAAACAACACAATAGAGTAACCCTCTTAACCACATATATAAAATAAAGTATTTTTTTTCTTACTCAACCTAGAGACATTTTCTAGTGAATGTGATTTTTTTTTAATCCTCCAGTTGTTAAAGAAATTTTTTTAGTGAGTTAAATAAAATCTAACAAAATAATATTCAGCTAGAATTCAATATCAAAATATTTACCATTTTAGTACTGTCCCTTTTTTGCAACACACATATACTTAATTAAAGAAAGTAACTAATTGAACTTTGTGTAGTAAAAAATAAATAAATAAAGTAGTTGAATTTTCAAATTTCCACTTTCCAATTCTGTCTCAAATTCTGTCAATTTGAGAACCTCATTCTCCAAGGAATTGAAGTTTAAAAGCAGCGAGAACCAACATTCCTTATCTCTTCCTTCTTCACTGTAGATTCTCCAAATCATCATTTCTTCTATCTCATTCATCATAATCTAAAAAATGAAAAGCATTGAAATCTTCTGTGCATCACAAGCTTCAACAGCTATATGTCTTAACACTGTCACTGATCATGCTTCTTCTTCTTCTTCTTCCAACACCATTCAATTTGGTGGTAGAGCCATTGACAGACACAACCCCATCATCACAGATCCAAAAAGAACTCCTTCAAGAGATCTCACTTTCCCTAGTTCTCCATCTTCTTCTTCTCAATCAGCCATCAATGCAAAACTTGTCCATGATCTCAAAAAATCCAAGAAAAACACTACCACTTCAAAACTAAGTGACAAGAAAAAGAAAAATGTAACAAAAGCTACTACTACTCATGATGAGAAGAAGAAGAATAAAAGTGTTACATCAGAAAAATTGACTGAACATATTTCCAACAATTACTCTTCAAAACCAATTGATAGTATTTTAAGAAGGAGTTGGGTTAAGCCACCTTCTGATTTAATCACTCCTCCTACTTCATCAAGATATTTGCTTGGTGAAACAAATTCATTAGATGGTGTATCAGATTATGACACTGTTTTGGATATAACTAAAGTTGATGATAACAAAAAAAAAGGTCATGTCTTTCTTGAAGATGAAAATAACCATTCATCTAAACAGTACTCTGCCTCCTCTGCTCCAAAGTCTGCTTCTTCAAACCAGGTTACTATCACTGTTTGAATTATTCTTATTTGTTTTTGTATTACCTCTCAACCAATCTTAAAAATGTTTGTTTCTTATTTGACTTTATCTATTTTCATAAAGACTACTGAGACGATTTAATACAACTTATAATAGTTTCAACTCGTACATTCATAAATTCTGACGATAGGTTATTAAAACAGTTTATAACTTATATAAAAAAATTTAACTTTATTTTATCATTTATCTCAAAATAAAATAGTATATATATATAACATAAATACTTATATAAATAAGTGGTTATATTATAAATGTTAAATTAAGCTGCTATCCAAATAAAATATATGAGATGAGTATAAGCAAGTTTTCATTGTTTAGTATGGACCTATGAAGTGAAGCGATGTTTAATGTGATTGGAATGAACTTTGTTGCAGGTTGTGGTGTTGAGGGTTTCTCTGCACTGTAAAGGTTGTGAAGGGAAGGTGAGGAAACATCTCTCTAGATTGCAAGGTATGCAAATCACACTCTCTCTCATAATTTCTTCTTCTTTAAACCATGCATAAATCAAATGAAATTGAAGGACAAAAGTAGTATATTATTTATAGCTATTCATCAAAAATTGTCTCTGCAAATGACTAAACTTTTTTGGGTGTTAATTGTCCAAATCCTTTTATATCTCTGTATCGAGATAAAATAACAATATTTATTTATGAACTCTTTTTAATTACAATTAACATTCCATAAAATTGTAATTAAATGGTCAGGGGTTACATCCTTCACCATAGACTTTGCAGCAAAGAAGGTAACAGTAGTTGGAAATGTGACTCCATTGAGTGTATTGGCAAGCATATCAAAGGTAAAGACTGCACAAATTTGGCCAGAATCTGCTTCAGCTATTGGATCGAGTGCCACTGAAACAAAGAAATTAAATTTTATCTAATTGAAAAAGACAGTCAACTGTTATATGCTTTGAATCTAAAGTAGGTAGTAATTTAATTAGTGTAAATGCTTTGAGATATTCTGGTTTTTTTGGTTAAACAAGAGATATTTTTAGTTTATTTAGAAGAAACTTTATCTTTGCATAAGGATTATTAAAATTTCTCCAAGGAGAAAATTTACTAATCTAATCATTGATATTTTATGTTTTTTTAAAACCGAAAACGTTAATTTAATTTTCTTTTTTAGTTTTACTTTAAAACTATACTTGTGTAGTCATAATATTTAAAGACACTAACAAAAATGAAAAAAATATAAAAATAATTAAATAATATATATTTTTCAAATAATTAAATTATATGTATCTTTATGTATGTTCATAATGTTGTGACAATATAAGTATTATTTTTTTAATGTCATAAAGTTTTAGTAACAAGATTTAGACACATTTACAAACATAAAAGTATGTAAAAGAGAAAAGAATTATTAAATAATAAATATTTTTTAAATAATTAAATAATACGTATTTTTAAGTGTATACTCAAACTTCCCATAATTTATTTCTTTAATAAATATCTTATTAAAACAGCGAAAATATTAACACTCCAATTTCTTATAATTAAATTGTTATTATTATAATTATTAACAAAATTATTTGAAATAAGAACTTATATTATTTTATATGATTTTGTATTATCATAGTTATACTTAAAATACATGATTTAAATTTTCTTCAAAATTTTGGACTGAATAAATGCATTAATTTTCTTTAAAGTGCATATTTATCTGAATAACCACATAAGGTCTATGAAAATATGCTTGTTACAAAACTAAACATAAAAACTTTCGATTATAAATTCATTAAAAATTGTTTTAAATCAATAAAAATATAAATTTTATTGTTTTTTTAAGTAATACTTGTATTTTAATTACTTAAAAAAATGGTTGTTAGCTAGACACTTTACATTAAAATTGAAGCTATTCACCAAACTCAAGTTTACAGGGTGATTTTTTCAAAATAACTAACTTACAATATTATATTATACTGACATGTGATCAGCTTCTAATCATATCAAAAACACAAAATCCTTAACAAGATATCAAAGAAGTACAAATAACATGCACAACAAACCGTTCATAAAATCAATTTGACACCGAAGCAAAAAAATCTTGATACCAATTTAAAAAGCAGTTCAGTGAGCCTCAACGGAAAATAAACAAAACCAGTATTATTATCAGATAATACAAAAAGTTATCGAAACAAGAGATGTGCATTCTGCTCAGCGAGAGCATACAATTTCAAACTCATCGAACAATCTCGTATTTGCAGACGTATTATGCAAATCATCATAGCAGAATACACACATCTCAGAATTAAAAAAAAAAAAAAGGACAAAATCATTAGATCTAAATCAGAAGAAAATCTAATAAATTAAGAGAAAAACAATTCAGCATCAGATAATAAGCGGAGTTGTAGTCTACACGGTAAATTCGGTGTGTAGGATAAGAATTTCTTCATCGTTTGCCAAATAAATGAAGAGAACGTAAAGAGGATGAACAAAAAGACAAATACGTTATAAGAGATGCCGTAGTTAATTATAATCAATTCAGGAAAACTTTACTTCATAAGAATCATAACCCCCTCAATTGTATTCCTACTCTTATATTTTAATAAAATTTTATTTTATTTTTTTAATTAAAAAAACTCAAAGTTTATTTATATTTTTTTATATATGTTTTTATTTCGGAAAAGTTGAAATATAATATAAATGGGTTTGGAAAATTTATAAAAAAAAACATAATATCAAGTTTAAATTTTCTGCAAATATTTGTATTTCGAAAATCTTAAAAAAAAATTCTTGAACAAAAAATTTGAATTTTCAAAACCATAATTGTATTTTAAAATAAAAAATTTAAATTTTCTAAAATACATTTATATTCTGGATAACTTTTAAAAAAAATTTTACAATACAAATTTTAAATTTTCTAAAACATATTTATGTTTTGAAAAATTTATAATAAAAAAAATCGAGTATACGATTTTTAAATTGACTAAATTTTTTGGAATAAAAAATTAAATTGAGGAGTGGAATTTTTTTTATTTATTTAAAAAAAAAAAGTATAGTTTGTCAGATGTGAAAGTACACAATAAAATTCTCCCAATCACTAATCAACTACCAGTATTATTTGAGCTTTGGTAAAAAAAAAAATAATAAACTAGTGTTATTTGAGCTCGCGAGATTAGATCAAAGATTAATCCGTTCACTCAAAACCCTTTCAACTCAATATACATAGCTAATCTCTTATGTAATCTAAAATTAAACATTACAATAAAAAAATAAAAAAAATTCATCGAAGATGCATATGAATTATATTTTATCCTTAGAATTTCAACTCATATGGCTCTTAATCCTCGTCCAATAGTTATTCAATTATTAACAATTACATTAGTTTAATTAAAACTTGACTGAGATCCCTTAAGAATTGTGTTGGATTAGAGGACAAAAATGTTATTGAGAGGGAATTTTCACTGTAAGTGACCAAACAAGTTTCTTTGTCAAAATTAGTCTTAAAAAAATGGTAAATACTTCCTATCAATAACATGAAAATACTTCCTATCTTCTAAAAGATTCAATTCTAAATCAAATAAATTAAAACCCTGCCCTAATCTGAAAACTTAATATAAATTAGAAATTTATATGAAATTGTGTTGATAAGTAATATATTATGACATGAATCAAAGATTTAATTAATGAAATTCAACCTCTACAATGATTTATTTAGGAGAGCAATTCTATTCAATTTATTCATAATCAAAATCCTTCTAAAAGTAAATGAATTAAATTAATATTTAATGATTTTCATTTCTTGTTTGATTCTCAACTTCAATGTATTTCATGTAAATTAGATTTGAATTAGGACAGACAAAAATAAATCAAACAAATCAAAACAATATCGTATGTCAATGATATGAATAATGACACTCCTTTTTTTTTAGAGAGACTAGTTATTTCAACAATGAAATGTTATCATTGAATAATGACACTCCTTTTTTTTTGAGTATGTCAATGATATGAATAATGACACTCCTTTTTTTTAGAGTATGTCAATGATAAGAATAATGACACTTTTTTTTTAGAGAGACTAGTTATTTCAACAATGAAATGTTTATCAAATAATATCACTCACCACATGTATGTTAAATATTAAAGAGAATTTTCATAAAAAAAAAAGATAAATATTTATTAAAATGTGAGTTACTTTTATTGAAAATAATTAACCTAATTATATAGCTGAGGCATTTACAAAATGACCTAATGAAACAATCTTAGAACCCTTTCCACTCACAAATGACAACTCAACAAAATAATGTAAATAACAAACTAAAATTGAAATACCCTATAAACACCCTATGATGATTTCCGGTATCAATCAATACCCCTTCAAGCACATCCTTGTACTCAACGATTAGAAGAAGAAATTGTCTTGAGCATACCACAATAAACTCCAACAGCTGTGTCATGAACAGTGACATGAACTTTTCCCCTATCAACCATCTTCATATGATACATTGCCACCAACTTTATTTGTTGAAAGATTAGAAAGGATCCCTTATTAAAAAGGTTGAAAGTAGCATAAAGAGGTGCTTCGCATAGTTTCCACACAAGAGAGATATAGACTCAACCAGTTTTGTCCACTATCCAAATCAGCTGCTACCAACAAGTTTGCATAATTCATAACCATCATCGGCACAAATTCATAAGGTATTGTTGTTTCAAGTTTTGAAAAACAGTTTAAAACTAATTTATGCCACCAAAATATTATTGGGTCTAGTCGCAGACTAGGTCGCTCTTATTAAGACGTTTTGCGGCGCTATCCAAATTGTGTAAGACAGACTATCAATCACGAAGTCCTTAAGATTAAACAACCCATTAATTAATCTGTATCGAAGTTTCACTGCACCGTGAAAAACCGTTCTAGAATTACACCCTCAATATGACAGTCGAATAGCTGCCACTCGTAATATGGTACTAAGACCGCTCGAAAGAAAGAAAAAAGAGTAGTAAGAATAGAGAGGGAGAAGGAGAGAAAAGCCTCCGAAGAATGGAGAGCTTTTGGTGTGATTTCTAAATAAGCAGAAGCCTTTATTTATAAAGAAGATCTGCAACTGGATCTGAGGAATTTCGGGATCCATCAGACCATAATCACACAAAAAACATGCCATAATTTTCTAGGTTAATTTGACTCCGAATTTTCTAGGGTTTTGACCAGGTGCGCGTCCACAAAATAAACAAGAAAATAGGTAGGGTTTTAACCATAAACTGAAGCGCGCGAAATATAGGGAATGACTTGACTGGATCAGATATTATGTGTTGACTCAGTGGAGGGCATACACGTGTCCAATCGTGTCAATGAAATAAAACGCAAGCATTCCTTTTTAGAAAAATAATTACATAATAATTTTTTTAATTTTCTTTGTACAAAAAAATAATGGCGGCGACGCGTGTTGTGATTCATTTTGCATGCGTTATCGCTCCTTCACAAAATTGGGGTACCCCTTGGGGCACACCCCAAGTACCATACTTCCATCTTATAAACACTACTAGAATATGTAATCCCTCTTATGTGGGACTTCTATTTTTCAATTCACATATTAGCTCCATTTGTTCTTCACTTCCAACAATCCCTCACTTGAATTTAAAAAGAAGGTTCTGAAATAGCTTTAAACGCTTCCATAAGATCGTGCATAAACAAATGTTTCTATGACTTGAACCTTTGCACAGCAAGTAAGATTCAAATTTAACAAGAGTAACTCGTAGTCTTTAACTCTATCTCTGACATCAAACTCACATACAACCTTTCCATTGGGTGTATTCTAAAATGCTCGTGCAATTATGGCCTTGCACGTCGATCCCAGTATAGTGAATGCTCTAGGAAATTTTGCCCCGAAATTTCATAGGAAACGGCCTCATCTCCACATTCACATAAGTGAGTCTATCAAAAGAGTACTCTTGTAGCTAGGTACTCCATCCACATAAAGTATAGATCTCATTAAGAGTTTCTATAATCTCAGTCTTCCATCGCTTCAGGAATCATGCTTCTGTTAAATATAACAATATGTTCATCTCCTATCACTATGACTTGTTATTACCCATTAAACCTAATTCTTGAGATCTCCAGTCTTTTAGGTCGGGTTACCATTATAAGTGACTCAATGATCTATTGGCAATAGTCTCATCCTTTTGGATTTATTTATGACTTTCTCTCTAGTCAATCCTTTTGTCAAAGGATCTGCTAAATTATTATCATTGTGTACATGATCCACTATTACAGCTCCTTTAGTAAGTAATTCTCTAACTGTGTTGTGCTTGTCGTCTCTTACCGTTGTAATAACGATTCTCCATTTTTGCAATAGCTGTTGTACTATCGCAGTAGATCAACATAGCTGGCATAGATTTTTCCCACAAAGGGATCTCAGCTAGCAAGCATCTCAACCAACTCGCTTCTTCACTGGCAGTAGCTAGTGCTATCATTTCAGACTCCATAGTAGACTGAGCCAATATCGTCTGTTTCTACGATTTCCAAGACACAGCTCCGCCGGCTATATTAAAAATATAGCCATTGGTTGCTTTGGAGTCATCTGATAAGGTGTTCCAATCAGCATAACCGTAACCGTCAAGTACAACAGGAAATCTTTGATAATGTAATCCTAGACTCATAGTCCTTTTTAGGTATCTCATGACTCTTTCGATAGTGTGTCAATGCTTCATACTAGGTCTACTGGTAAACCTACACAATAGTCCTACGACATAGGCAATGTCGGGTCTAGTACAATCAGTGGCATACCTGAGACTGCCAATAATGCTCGCTTGTTCAGTGGCATACCTGAGGCTGCCAATAATGCTCGCTTGTTCAGTTTGTCTAACACTTTCACCAGTGTTCTTAAAAAGTTTCATACTTAGATCCTATGGTGTGCAAGCAGGTTTACAGTCAAAGGATTTATACAGAGATTTATGTAACTTACAGACCTTGTTTTCTCATCTATTTAGTGTATCACCAAGTTATGAATTGCTGCTAGAGAAATGAGCACCCTAATTGATGTTATTCTAGTGACTTGAGAAAAAGTGTCATAAATCTATATTTTCTTTTTGCCTAAAGGAATGTCTTGTATTTATCAATAGTTTCATCAGGTTTTAGTTTCTTTTTCAAAATCCATTTACAACATATTGACTTGCAACTAGAAGGCAAGTCTACTATATGTCGGGTCTTGTTAGATTCTAGAGAATCCATTTCATCATTTATAACTTCTTGCCAAAGATCTGCATCCAAAAATGACAACGCTTCTTTGAGATTTGCAAGATTTAGGGTTTTGGGTTCTAGGCTTCTTTGACTCCGACTTTTCTATGGTTTTGACCAAGTGCGCGTCCACAAAATAAACGAGAAAATAGGTAGAGTTTTGACCTTAAAACGAAGCGCACGAAAGCATACAAAAAAAAATAATTCACCACCAAGCCTAGGCCCAGACGACGGCGCATGTGGTGATTTATTTTGGATGCCTTCTCGCCCGTTCACAAAATTGGGGTACCCCTTGGGACACACCCCAAGTATACCTCCACCTTCTATATTTCAATTCACATACTGCTCTATTTCAAAGGTTCATATGTTGCTCTCTCCATCATGGCTATTACAAATTTTGCAAGATTGTTGATGGATTCCAAAGTGTATGCAAGCACTAATGGAACATTCCAACTATTGCTAGAGTTAGGGGTGGCCAAAACATAGAACTGGTTTGTAGAATCAAACCAAACCAAACAAAATTTAAACTAAATCGGTTTATTATATTAAAAGTTAAATTGTATTTTCAAATCAGTTTTTTCATTGAACCAATT
The DNA here is from genome assembly GCA_037974295.1 of Cicer cuneatum. Taxonomy (NCBI): domain Eukaryota; kingdom Viridiplantae; phylum Streptophyta; class Magnoliopsida; order Fabales; family Fabaceae; genus Cicer; species Cicer cuneatum. Next base: position 65,478,683 of record JBBPBO010001986.1, on the reverse strand, counting down.
TTTAAATATTAAAAATGAACTGTAACTAAATGAATCATAACTTATTTAGTTTTAATTCAAAACTAAAATAATAAATAATAAAATCTTAAAATGTTTATATCTCAGAATGGCAGAATAACAACTTAAACTAAGTTAAAACAGTTAAGTTCTTAAAATAAACTAATTCATTGATTTATAAAATTAGTTGGATAGAACTCAAAGTAAATACAAGACACGGAGGTATTTAGACTTTTGCTGAAAATATCACTTTGCATTAGGTTTCTTTTCATATACCATACCACGGAAGTATTTACCTTTAGATCAAAGCGCGACTGCGTGCTTTTAGCAGCTGCAGTGAAACAATATCCAAATATTTAATACTTCGCCTTTGCAAAAAAGAAAAGGTAAGTAGTCAAAACAACATATGTATATGTGCATTCTGCTCAGCGAGAGCATACAATTTCAAACTCATCGAGGAATCTCGTATTTGCAGACGAATAATGCAAATCATCATAGCAGAATACACACATCTTAGAATTTTTATAAAAAAAAAGGACTAAATCGTTAGATCTAAATCAGAAGAAAATCTAATAAATTACGATAAATTTTAATTTAAATAAAAAAATAGAAAAAACAATACGGCATCAGATAATAAGCGGAGTTGTCGTCTACACGGTAAATTCGGTGTGTACGATAAGAATTTCTTCATCATTTGCCAAATTAAAGAGAACGTAAAGAGGATGAACAAAAAAAAAAAATAAGTTAAAAGAGAGACTGTGCTTCTCTCATTGGAAATAGATTGAAACCCTAATCGGTGGCTGTACTCTGTGCAGTGAGAGAATAATTGCAATGCCTCATATTTATAGGTCTAGAATGCTCGAATGCGTTTTTTTCTTTGGGTTAAATTTGCCTAAGGCACCGATCGATGGTATCTTATTTTAATGGGCTTTAGGGTCCAAAATCTTTTTAATCCAAATGACAAGGCTCGCAAAACTGAAGACCAGAGATGATGCCGTAGTTATTTTTAAAAAATAAAAAATGTTTGATTGTTCCTCTTGTTGGTAGCATAACAACAAGTCAACAACAATGTTATTTTCATAGAAAATCATAATAATTTCAGCAAAAAAAAAAAAAAAACTCAATTTTCAATAGGAATTAAGTACTTTCATTATCTTTTGCAACATGATTCATGAACCTTTTTTTTACTGCTTACACATCTTTGCCATTCAAATAATTTGACTACTACTTCAGTTATAACCAATTCCTTCACAACAATTATCAGAGCTAGCTCGCGAGATTAGATCAAAAGATTAATAATCCCTTAACTCGAAATCCCTTTAACTCAATAATACATCGCTAATCTCTAATGTAGTTTACATCTAGATTAAGCATTACAATAAAAAAACTCATCAACAAAGTCTCTAAAAAAACTCATAAAAAAAGCATGTGAATCAAATTTTATTCCGAAACTTTCAACTCATATGGCTACTAATTTAAAGTGTCAAAGTTAAAGTTCTTATTAAATAACTCCAAATTTATGCATAATAGCTTTAAAAAAACTATATAAGTAAATAAAGATTGTTATATTATATAGCCATAAATATTCAATTTATATAAAAAATATTTGTAATTGTTATACTATATAGCCATAAATATTCAATTTATATAAAAAATATTTGTAATTGATCATCAACATATTATGACATTAATCAAATATTTAATTAGAAAAATTCAATATTTACGATGAGCAATTAAATAAAACAACTCTACTCAAGTCATTCATAATCATAATTCTCCTAATAGTAAATGAATTGTACTAAATTTTTTCTCTATTTTTTATTTGTCTATCTGAAACGTTGAAAACAAAAAAAATTGGTAAACAAAAATTTTTCTCAACTTTTTTGTCTATCGAAAATTTCAAAAACTAAAAAATTAGTAGGTAAAAAACGGATCCAAAAATTTTCAATGAGAAAACGTATGAATGGTAGGAATAAAATTGAGTTTTTTAAAAATTATTGGGATAGAAGAGATATTTGCAGATTCTTGCATACTCAACTCACGCACCCCTTACATATTTCACATATCACACGGCCCTTGGAAACCTTTTTCTGATTAGTTCAACTATGTGCAGTGTAAGTAACAATATATGGTATAAATGCCGTTGCTAGATGGTAGGATTCCATCGATGAGATTTGAGGGTTGAAGTAATTACAGTGTTTACTACAACATAGACCCAGAACGGACCTAGTAAAATGAGGGGCAAAAGAACCAGCCATCCAGAGGTATAGAAATAGACAGAAAACTTGTAGATTAAGAGAAAATACACGAAGTCGTCTAGATCTACAGACTCATCAACAAATTTGCATTTTGACATGCAAATAACATGCCATTAAACTAGGTTTAAAGCAACAACATGTTTCATGAAAATTGACATCAATTCAAACATATTGAGTATTAGTTAGGAAACTACTACTATTAGTACACCCTAGAAATGTAAACACGTACAAAAATGTAAACCCCAGAAGCACTCAAAAGACTTCTCAAGGTGCTCGTTTATTGTGTTATAAAGGACATACAGAAGGGTAAAAACTGTGTACTAACTACCCAACACAGGCACCGACAAGCTGAGAAACTTGATATGATGTTGTCCAAGGATTTTGAACAAATGTCTGCAACCACAATTGTTTGACTGTCTAGGATTTTGGGACCTACATAATTGTAATGAGACCACATTTGCGGTTGCATCAAACACATTTATCCACACCATTAAGATCGCATGTAATCACAACCGCAATTTAAAACCTTGGTCCAGATCATGATGATTCCCTGAAATCCCCTCATAAAATGAAATAACTAGATCACATAAACGTTTGGATTGAAAATATCATAACCTTCATTCCTAGATTTATATTATATATGCATCCCATGGAATTACATAAGTATACTGTATAGATACGTTTGACCTCAAAGAAAACAATTGATCGAATAGACACTAAACAGGACATATTACAAAATCACGTCCATGAAAGTGTAATTTGACTAACATGCTTTTTCAATTTTTAAGCTACAGGAGAGAAATTGAACATGACCCACACATAATAAACAAGGAACAAAAGATCCCAAGTACTATAGGCATATTTATGAAACTGCCATGTTAAGAAAATACATGCAGCAGTCATCTAGATCTACAGACTCGCCAATGAATTGGCAGGCTTACATTCAATCGACAAAATTGAACTCGATTGTTCCGGGTGTTGAAGCCTCAATTGCGGCCGCATCGCAGTTTTGACATAAAAAACTATCACATTGCAGCCCAAATCAAGGCCGCATACCTTTATTTAAAAACTTGACGATCCCGATTTGTGGCGCTGTATCACTCCTTAAAACCGTAACGCAATAGGGTTTCGCATGATGCCTCCAAGGTGCCGCTACGCTACGGCACGAAAGCAGCCACTACTTACTACATATAAAAAAGCTCATAGATATTGAAAGATTCTTTTAATATTTCTTTCTTGGCTAGTGTTTTTTTAGAAGTTTATTCAAGCTAGTTCTATATATACCCACAGCAAAACCAACCAGCAGTAATTCTGAACCACCATAACTTACTAAGTAAGGTAAACTATTAAACTAATCACCTACATCAAGACACCAATTACTATCCAAAAGCATTTTATCTAATAACCACAAAGCAGTAATAGAAAATTGACAGAAACTCGTACAAGGACCTCTATGTAGAACCATCTTCTTAACTCCTAGCAGCAGCTCCTTCCCTCTCGAGGTTCTGCGAAAAAAACTTGGTGCCATACATGTTATCATCAAAATACTCTTTATAAGGATGATTATTCGGAACAAGCCTGCGAAACTGGTCAAATTGCTTTTCAGCTTCATCTTTCTTTCTAAGCAAGGTATATATAATACCCTGACATAGATAAGGCCTAAAATCTCTTGGTTCTTCTTTTACCAAATCCTGATAAGCTTTAAGTGCCTCAGAGAAATTCCCTTCCATCACCTTAATCTGAGCAACCAATAGACTAAAGTCTCTAACATCTGAAACCCTCTTCTGTTTCTTACACAATTCCATTGCTTTTTCAATTCTTTTCAACAATCCTTTCAATGGTTCATTCGATTCTGAAGTCGCCATCACGAGACCGTGAAAAGCTTCCACTCGAAGCGGATCCTTGTTCAGAATATCCTCGAATAAAGTTTTCGCTGATCCGTGGTCGTCGTTGTAGATATACATATTTGCTTTCAGCAGAGGCCACTCCATTTCTTCAGGTTCGATTTCGATTAAACGGTCTATGACTCCAATCGACTCGTCAATCTTTCGTGCTCTGATTTTAACCTCCATGAGAGCGCGAAGAGCTTCAGCGTCGTTTGGATTTTCGCTCAATCGTTCTTTGATTGCCTTCTCCGCATCTTCTTCCGTTGAGACGTCTTCCTTTCTCGTTGAGGTTTCAGCGGTGGTCGGAGGTGCGAGCGTGGCCGCGATGACGGGACTGTGGTGGAAACGCATGAAGAAGAAAGCGGTTGCGGCAATGACGATGCAGGTGGTTTCAACGACGGGGGAGAAGAGAGCGGTTAGGGCTTGGAATGGGTTTGGTAGTGAAGGAATTTTTCTTTGTTTGTGAAACGCAGGGTCGTTTGAGGAGGATGAGGCTCTTATGGATGGTAGTTTAAACGACGAGGGAAGGGGAAATTGAGGTGGTGGGAGGGAGCTGAAGGAGAGGGAAGGTGATAAGGAGGATGGGAATGATAAACGGTTGTGATTGAGTGAGAGGTGGGAGTGACGAAGGTTAGGTATGGAATCCATGATTGAGTGAGTGTTTGTGTAGAAGCAGATTGATAACAAAAGAGAAGCCTAAACACTAAAACCCTTACTCTCGCAGAAAAAGGGTATTACGGCGAAAAGGAGGTGGATAAAACTATTCTATCATTTCTCCGTCAAATAAATTAAGTATTCTCATGCCAAATAACTATACTAATGTTTCTCTATTCACACTCTAGTCTTTAATTTCTTATACACTGTTTAGGGTGAGTGTATTTGCAAGTAGCTCATTTAAATGACTATTGATTGTTCTGCTTTTCTAAAACATACAGAATTTAATATAGATTATCTTTATGCATTAGTGTTTAAAACTCACCTCACATCAAACTTTAATTTCAGAAGTATAAATTAATGATTTTTATTGTATTTATAATTGAATTGATTATTTGATTAATATTGATAAAATAAATTGAATTTTGAAGAGCCACGTTAATTTTTCTTTATACATCAATTGAGCAATTGTAACTCTAAAAATCAAGAATCTATTAATATATACATTCAAACAGTATAATTGAAATGATTTTGTTAAGTAAAAATAATTTTGTCTATCTAATTGATTATTACTTGAAGTTAAATTTATAATTTTTAACTCACACGTAAATTATACATTTAAAATTTTGGTGCAAACTCACTTTTATGTAAACTAGACTTGCGACCCATGCCTCGAGGAAATAAAGTTATAGAAAATTATTTTTATTTACCTAAAGTTATATAAAACACACATATACTTGTTTAGTTTTTGTTTTGTTTCATATTTTTAACTAAAAAATAATAATATGACATGTTTTAAATAATATGACATACAATTAATAATAAAATCATTAACATTCGAGACATTGCAAGAAAACTTCTCAACAACTTTATTTTCAACATCATAAATTTTCATTTTTATAATTTAATTAATAGTGTATAAACAATTAATTCATATGAATAATTTTATAAGTAATATTATTTAAAATATGTCACATCATCATTTTTATATCCAAAAAATTTAAAAATAAACAAAAAGTGTAGAATTTTAAAATTAGATGACCAACTATGGAACAAATGAAAATAAAATGGATCAAAATTGAAATAAAATATATACAAACTGGGTTAGCAAAAACTATTAAGGTGGTGTCAAACATCATGTTACCACATCTCATATAATTTCCAATTGCATACCTGTATTATAAATTATACATTTTCATTGAAAGATACTATCACACAATTCGTTTGAAATAATTTGATATGTTAATGAAATATTCCAGCATTAAAATTAATTTTTTTTTATAAAATTTCATAAGATGTTAATTTTAAAGTATAAAAATGATACATCAAATCATTTTACACACATAAGTTTAAATTTAAATTTATTACTCTATTTGTTATACAATTAATGTCATTTTAGGGTTTAGGGTTTAATTCTTGTATATTAAGAAATAATTGTAAATAAAAAAAAAATAATAATTTTACTATTTTTTTTCTCATGCGCCAAATTATTCTTATTAATAATTGGTGTATTTCACTAATCGTAAATCTGATGTGAAATATAAAAGTGAAGACTCATTTTGTCTCTCATAAAATATGCAGAAAGATCATTTTTGTCCCTCACAAAATTATATCGTGACACAATCTTTTCTCAATTCTTTCATCCAATCAATTTTTTTGCTTGTTTTAAATCATGACGCGCGTATACAAATGCACTAATGTATTTAATATGAAAATTAGGGACATTTAGGTCCCTAGAATAAATTTTACGGGGACAATATGATCCTAAAATGACCTAAATTTTATGGAGACAATACAATCCTAACTTTTGCAAGGGATTACAAATAATCGTTTTATTATCAGAGACTAAAGCTGCATTTTTTTGTGATATATCAAAATGAATTTTTGCTCAAAATATAATATTTAGAAAATAATATGCATAAAGTTAATTATAGAGTACAATTATATAACATAATAATTGAACTTACAATAAAAATTAAAAATAATTTTTTCTTTCACTAAATGTCACTCGTTATAAAGACGATGACATAAAACATTGTTTTTTTATACAAATGGTTTATTTTATTTTTCCTAGAAATAGAAAATACTTATTCCCTTTGGATTAGATCACACATCATTTGTTCAAATTATTACTTCAAATAGCAAATTGTTCAAATTATTATTTTAAATATTCCCTTTGGATTAGATGACACATCATGACATTATTACAAGATAAAGACTTTATATATAAGATGATTTTGACTACTTTAAAATGAGTAATATTATTGATGATCAAATAAATAGTTGATATTATATGTACATGCATAATTAATCTTAAGTAATTATAATATCAATGATTGATACGATTCAGTTTACTTCACCAATTTCTCACTTTATATTAATCAAATTCATACAAAATAAAGATTTTTTTTAAAATATAAATTATTATACATTGGACTAACTTTTAATTAAAGTTAATTTTTATTTCAAAAAAATTTAAATCAATTTTACAAAATGGTTTTATTTATTATCAAATTTTGACACCGAAAACATACTAACTCATGGTGCAAAGTCATATTTCCAAACTCTCGAAATGGTAGCTACCAAAAATCACGGTAAAAATGCATGGAACGCGAGAAATTGGTCATAGATGCCGTTCCAAACATATGCATAAATGATTTGATCAAGTCGTACGTGAGCGAGCTGAAGTGACCCGAACGGCAAATCGTTGATGGCATAATCAAAATCACGTTTGATTTTCTTTATAAAAGAGTATGACTGTGACTACGACCCAAATTTTGATTCCATGCAAGGACAAAGTACACCTCAATTAGCTCTCACCAAATAGCAATGGTCCATATTGCACCAATATACCCTCATTATTAATTAACCGAAATCCGCTGAAAGAAAACAAATGAACCTATGTAACTATGCATATTGCGAAAATCTGATCTCGAGAAAAGAAAAAATTATAACGATAAATTTCAAGGTAGGTGTGATCTCACTATCTCAATCTAGATTCTACTCTAGCATTATTATTGTTATTATATTCAGAATATATACTCACATATTTCTATTCAGAATATGGATAAAATTGTGGTACATGCTTAGGATTCAATTATTTCAAAAATGTTATTAATTTCCATTGTCAGTATATTAGTACCAATATTTAACAATGACAAATTTATGGGAAGCAATTATACGAAGTTAATCATAAACATATATCTAAGGATCGATCAAATGGAATAAATCAGGGTCTCGAATTAGACAAGTTATTAAAGGATAAAAAAGTTTGTAAGAAAAAAACTGTTTAATCATGAAGAATTAATAGCTAAGAGGATTTGCATATCTTAATCAATAATTTATTTAAATCAATGACGCAAATACTGATATAAAAATCCTAATGATAGAACATTTAATTGTTAGTGATAAGCTAGAAAATGTAACTATTTACATGAAATAAAACAAAAGAAAAAGCACAAGTTGTACTCCAAAGAATATTTAATAATAAAATATTTATATGCACAACTTTATTGCAAGAAATAAAACAAACCAAGAAAAACACAAGTATTACTCAATAGAATATTTAATAATAAATATTTCATTTATGTGTGTGCATATCTAATCTAACATACATGTTTTTAAAATTTTATTTAGTATAATAACACATGTATGCCATGTCACACTCTCACAATCACTGTAGAGTGTTGACTTCAACTTTCTATACCTTGAGACAAAATCAAATGAAGCCATTTAGATATGCCGCCCATATATAATGATGTTATTCCTAGGTCCAATATTGTTTTGTCCGTGACAAAGTTTTCACTGTTACACAAGGATTTTGATATTAATCAATGTTATTTTATCATACACAAACAACTAGGACGTTCTTCGAACTTAAATTTAATTGAAAACAACTAAAATAACCTTATTAATTTGCGTATGAAATCTAAACTCATTGTTTGGAAGAATCCAAAACCATGTTTCGTATCCTTTGCCTAGTCTCTGTCTCTGAAGCTTTCTCTGCTCTGCTCCTCAAATATGCCTCGAAAAATTCCTTATTCTCCTTCTCTAACTCTTTCCAAACTGCTCCACCCAAATCACACCACATGCACGCACGTTTGTCATTTTACATTTCCAATTATGATTTAATTTAGGTGTCAGGAAAAAATGAAAAAATATATATAAAACAAAAGAAGTACATAACATTGATGAGTAAAAAAAAGTACATAACAATGACTACCTTATGGATATTTTTAGAATTGGAAATTAGTATATGCGGTCTAGTTGAGTTGTTGTGTAGTTGCTAGTATAATAAGGTGATTAATTTGGCAAGTGATCGTGGCATATACATAACAATTTGATCAAATTAATTAATTAATTTTAGAGAATTTCTAAACTAAATTTTTATGTAAGAAAAGGAGAGTGAAAAATCAAATGATTTTAATTACCAGTGGAGGTGATAACCGGTTTGATATTTGCATGTTTGGAAAGAGCTTCCATGCATTCTTCTTTGTTCATGTTGAATAAGATACACTCCTCGATCAAACGGTGCACCTATATATATGCATACCTTTCAGAAATTATATTTAATATCATAAACGCCAAAAGGAAAAACAGATATTAAGGAATGGGAATAATATTTGGACAACAAATGAGTAAGGGAGGGGGTTCAAATTAATTAAAATAAGTCAAGAAAATTAAAACTCACCAAGCGTATATAAGCGGCAGGGGAGTCTTCCATGGCCTTCGATTCTTTAATTTGATTTTAGTATTTTTTTTTATGCAAAAAAATAAATACTTGTATATTTTTAGTATGTGATCAGTACTATATGATCATGAGATTTGTATATTTGAAGGCGGTTGGTGATGATGTACTTGTATATGATCTAATCTAATTGATTATTAATATAATAAAAATGTAGAAGGAAAAGGAAAGGACATAAGATAGAAGAAAAAGGATAAGAAAAGATTAGAGAAAATAAGGAGAAAACCAGAAGAAGAAGAAGAAGAAGAAAGAAAATGAAATGGTTGGATTTAGAAGGAGGGTGGCTAGGCATATAAGGTAGGTTGTGAAGATAAATAAAAGAATTAGTAAACAGAAGTGATCACATCACAGTAAGAGATTGAATAAAAAAAGATTAAATAAAGGGGCACATGAATTAATATATGAAATAATCTTGTCAGGCATCTGTAGTGGGACCCAAAGTCCCACGTGGGAGCCAAATGGGGATTGGTCGATAGGAGATTACAGAGATTCTACATGAGGAGCACCAAACGCAACTGTTTACGTCTTACGTGGCAATCGACCCATTCTTCACGTGACACGCGGGACCCATCAACTTTTTTTAATCACCAAAGTGGCACAGGTAGGTAAGTTTTTAGCAAAATAATTATACCCAAGATCCTAATCACACTAATCAATTTAGTTAGAAAAATTATTGATGTATACCCAATATCCTAATCACACGTTAAAATCAGATAAATAGAAAATTATGTGATATATTGATTACATGATAGGATGAAAAATGAAAAATAGAGAGATAAAGTGATGTATTGAATCGATATATGAAAACCGTAAGTATATATATATTTAGTTATTTAAATTAGAGGAATTATAAATATACATTTCAAATTTTCAAACACCTATATAATATTTTATTTTTTTTTATCTATTTTATATTATCACTAATATATTATATCTATTATATTACTTTTTCTATTTTTTATCCCTCAAAATATATAATGGATGTAGTGATACCTATAAAATATTTTTCTTTAAATTGGTAGTATTACCTATCAGATCTTGGTTTTTTTTTTATAATTTTTATATGATTTAAGATTAATTTTTGAAATATAATTATTTATTTAAATTATTTTTTTCTCTTGTATATAAATAAATAATTTTTTTACAATTTTGTCATTTTTATACAGCTTTATTTTTGTTCGTTGTTTTGGTGTGACGCTATTTTTATTTTCTATATTTTGGTGATATTTGTTTGAATTAGATTTAATGATCAATTTCAAACAATCCAGTGCAAATTCAATTAATAAATTTATCGATTTTAAGGTTACATCGTAGACATGAATATTATATAAACTTTACTTTTATCATATTTGTAGATTTTGTCTCATTTGTAGCATTGTATCATTTTATATTATTAATCTAAATGTTGTGAATTTGTTTGTAAATTAATTTATTTTTCTTCATTTTTAACATCTTTAAACTAAATTGTTTTCAATTGATGTAATTTACTATTTTTATTTAAAAAACATATATAAAAAACTATATATATCAAGTCCGTCAAATTAATAATGTTATTTTTTTAACAAGAGATAGTGGAGACTAACTAAGAGATTGCATTAATATAGTTAAAGGATTAATTCGTCGAGTTTTATATAATTTAACTACTATTTATTATTTTCATATGATTTATGTTTTAAAAGTAAAAATTAGATTACAAAGCCACCACGTGATAGAAATGAGGAAAAATTATTTTCATATGATTTAGAAACTGAATAGAAGATAAAATAATACATGAATAGATTATTTATTTTGTCTTTATATAAGGCAGGGTTATCTAGTACCATACTCATCAATGGTACAATGTTGCAACGAATAACATATAAACTTGTCATAAAATCCATCAACGGTTCAGTTTCTCTGTCATCCTCTCCGGATAAATAAATAAAGTTTGTATCTGGCAAAGTTTTTTATTCTTGATCTTGTGCCATTGACCCTACTCCAGATGCATATATGGTCATTGGTATATCCTTGTTTGACTGGATTTTTTTAATTAACAAATTTAAGGTGAATGGTGATGTTTCATGTCTAAGAATTCAGAGTTCATTTAATATTTACAAATAATTTGTACTTATTTTTCTTCAATACATATCTTTTTATCATTTGTGTAAACCATCTTAAATTTTTTTGGTATTTTTATTACAATGAAGAATATTTAATGGCAGTAAACTGATATTTTTCTAAACAAATTTAGAGTGAGATACAATACTCTAATCAAAATAGAAAATAATGTAATAACTTTTTCTTTTTTTAGGGTGAAATGATAATAAATCGTCTCAAAATCAATCATATTACTTTGCTAGTTAACTCACTCACTTCAGTCATAAAATCAATCTTATAACCTTGATAAAAAATCATATATAACTCCAGCTAAAAATTGTATATATTTCTTTTGTCTTGCAAAATTAGCCCATTTGCAAAAAATAATTGTCTTGGGATGATTGACCATTTCATTAATTTCCAATTATTTTTAATTGTATTTTTTAATTAAGATTATTTACATCATTTTCAGTATAAGACATTATATTATGCAGTTATGACATTGAAATGCACCGATATTTAACAATAATAATTTGATAAAAATAGTATTTTTTTTCCTCCTTTATACAATTTTTTTAATACATATAAAATAATTAAATAATTCAAATTATTTTGGAATATATATATATATATATATTATAGTAATATCATTTAATATATTCTATTTGAAAAATGGATTCGATTGGTACTCAAATTTGATATGCTACGATGGAATAATTTGTTGTTAGATTATGCTTTGCGGTTGAATGCATATTAATTCATAGCTCTTTTTTCTAAGATTATATTATGTGCCGAAATGAATGCGCGGACAAAAACATGTAGCTAACTCTAATACAAATATGTGACCAAATATCTACTCAATACTTAATAGATGTTTTTTCTTTCGTCCTCCATATTTTTAAATATATAAAAATATATGTTTGGATTAGTTAATATAAACATCTAAAATATACCTTCAAATTAATTAATGAAAATAAAATTTAGGACTTTTAAAAAGAGATAAATGTAAGAATTTTTTTTCTTAAACCCAACTATAAGACGACTAATACCTGTAATTAAAATAATAAATATTAGGCACATACAAATTATTTTATTTTTTTAACCAATATTTATCTAAATTCTTATAGTTTAATCTCTGTTAAATATCTATCCGATTAGAATACAATGACAATTATTAAAGGAACAACTTGACAATTTTTTAACGATTATTAAAGGCTAAAAGCAGGTTGTATGATTACATGCAAACCATAGTCTAAGGTCACAGTTTCAAATAATATATAGTATGTTTAAAAGTAAATAATTATACAAATAAATAATATTACTTTTCGCTGTAGAAATGACAATGACATGGGCCTGTTTACACAGCCATGAGTCAAAGTCTACATTGAATAACTTAAAATATTTGCAATGGACCAACTCAATTCTCATGCTGCCATGTCATGCATACCTAAAACAAATTTTATAATTCTACTTTGATTATAAAACTAGAAATGTTTTTAACGCCAATAACAAAAATATTGCATTTAAATTTTACATTTCTTACATTTTGAGATATAAAATATTTTAATTACATATTATTTTTCAGATCTAAATCTACTTAAAAAAATAATTATTTTTAGGAGGCTTAAAATTCTTGCTTTACTGACTTGGGGTTTAGGCCGATCCTAAACACAAAGTATATTGTGACAAGTGATTGATTATAGTAATATTTTTAACGTAAAATATATTTTATGATCGTTTAAGTTTGATAAAAAAACACCGATTTGATCATTCAAATTTTTTTATATCACTCAGATCATACACATCACAAAATATATATATAGTTATGCCTTTTAAGTTTTATGTGAAAGCCCATTAAAAAATACATATGTGGCAGTTTTGATGATGAAATAAGTCCATATAGATTTTTAATTAAAAATAAAAAAACCATAAATTAATTTTTTTTAAAGATAAATTAAAATTATTTAGAGTAGAGTTCTTCAAACCCCATAAAATTTATGAATTTTTGGGTTTCAAATAAAAAAACTGAACTATTAAATCTCACTAATTTATATACTGTTAACCATAAGAGCACACAAAAATTTAGATCTCACTAATTTATAGTATCGTAAACGTAAGAGTACAAAAAATTACTACCAGTATTTTTGGTATATAAAAAAACCATTCTTACCAAAATTTCTTCAAATGTAGCACTAATTATTATTTTTTTTCTTAAATTTTAACTCAATCGGTAAATACCAATATTATTAGATCGGACGGATTATCTCGAATTGAAATTCGATAGCTTGTATTTATACAATAAAAAAAATTTTCAACCAAAATCAGCTAATTAGTTTACGGGGATGAATGGTGCAAACTTGCACATCCAAATACTAAGAGAATAATAGAGGCTAAGTGTCTTTATAGAAACATATAAAGCAAAGATCTTTGTGGGTGTGTGGTTCAATTATAAAACAATCTAATATCTTTTTCTTCCCTACTTCGCTACTCGTGATTTGTATGGTTCTTTCTCTATTTTCTTCCATAAAATTTTCACCCATTATCACGGTTCGATTTATGATTGCCTTTGTGGCGCTCTCAATAGACAAGCCATATTGAAATTTATTTTACAAATATGAAAGAAAAATATGATGAACAAATTTATGGGTTTAAAACCCATAGATATTTTGGCTGTGGCTTGTGAGTTCTCCAAACTTGAGCCATGATATCATTGTGCTTTAAACCACAAATAAAAGTGTTTTTTAGTGTCTCAAATATCATTATCTCTAATGAAAAGAATATGTTGAAAAAAATAATCTTTTAAAGAACTAAAGACTTTTAATTTGAAAATATTTTATTCGTATAAGAAGATAATATGCACGGAGAAGATAAAATTTAATTAAACAACTAATAATATGTTCGCAAATTCATTATTTTTGTTTTTAGTGATGTTGAATTTGTGTTTATATTTAATGTATTATATTGATTTGAATTAATAAATAAATTACACCTATTTGTGTTTGTATTTTTGTTTTTAGTGATGTTGAATTTGTGTTTTTATTTTTTATTTTAAATTACATCATTTGTTCATTTTTTAGTTGTTAGAAAAAATAACAAACTACAAGACATAGTATTCAGCTTAACAATATCGATCTTTCTTAATTATGCTAAACCTTTTTGAATTAAACATTTTTTTTTATAACTCTAAAGTTTTGTTGCTTTTAATGAAATTGTATATATATTTTTTGTTATAGTATTTTTAATTATTTATTATATTGGATAATTTATTCATCTCACTATAATAATCAGTTAAGGAATAATTTTGACAACACTAATTAACACTACTTTGAACTTCAAAAAAAATATAATTAAAAGAAACAAAATATTTCTAAAAAGACTATATTTGAAAAAACAAAAGACTTATGAATCTCATAAAGTTCTGTTATGAAAGAAGAAAGTTAGAAAGACAATAACCACAACTTTTTAGTTCTCTTATAATTTTTTGGTAAATAAAAGAGACTCGAATACCCTATTGATCCCATATTTTACGTGGAACAATATTTTAATTTTACTATTTCTAAATCAAGAATGTTAGTTTTTTTTTTGGGAAAAAATTTAGTCTCTTGATTCACAATGTTAAAGAACTCTCCTAAACCCAAATTGAGACATAGTTTTTATAAAGTGATAGATATAGTTAAAAGTTTTTTACATATAACTATATTTTTGTCACACGTGACTGTGTGAAATGTTCTGTTCCAATAACAATTGTTTTTTTTGTGCTTGACTCTTGTGTGAGAATTATACTGTATAATACGGTGTATAATACAGACACTGCGGCGGTGAAACAGAGAAGTCAAAACGAATAAGCATAGCATAGCCACCACCAGCATTTGAAAGTGCAACAGCGATGGCCATAACCGCCACCATTTCACTTTCTCTTACCTCATCCACTCATCGCTCTCTTCTCTCTCTCCCTTCTTCCCGATCCATTCCAACAACACTACACCGCACTTTCAAATACCCTAATTCCCGCCTCATTGCTAATTCCTCCATCAAAACACAAACTCCTTTAAAAATAACTTCGTTTCTCCACCAAAACGAAAGTGACTTTCTCCATTTCGCTAAGTTTCACGGCCTCGGAAACGACTTCGTTTTGGTGAGTTCAAATTCCACTTTGATTCAAATAATATTCGCTTTTAAGCTTTCATAATGATATTTGTTGTTATTATGAATAGATCGACAATCGAGACTCTTCTGAACCAAAAATTAGTTCAGAGAAAGCTGTTAAACTCTGTGATCGTAACTTCGGTGTTGGTGCTGATGGAGTTATCTTTGTTTTGCCTGGTATCAATGGCACTGATTACACAATGAGGATTTTCAATTCTGATGGTAGTGAACCTGAGGTGATTAATTCTGATTACGATTATATATATTTGTTCAATTATTACGTATCGTGATTTGCTCTGTTGCTTACATAAACACTTTTTTCCTTAGATGTGTGGAAATGGAATGCGATGCTTTGCTAAATTTGTTTCTCAGCTTGAGAGTTTACATGGGAGACATAGGTCTGTTCGTTCTCCCGAAACTCTTGCCATTTTGCTTTTTATGTCTTGTTACTAGTGGTATTGTGTTTTTAGGGCAAGTTTCCTTGTGTAACAAAAATATTTAATTTTCACAAATAAGTATTGTCAAGTAGTGGCGCTATAGGCGCAGAATTTTACAAATCGTTATTATTCTATGATACGCTACTTAATACAAAATATTGTATGATACACAATAGCACTGTAGTGTAGCGGAATTTTAACAACTGCCATTTTCTGCAATCCACGATTGACAACACTGTTTTATATAAAAAAAATTGTATTTAGATAGTAACAAAAATGATGATGAATTGATTGTGATTTTATTACCGTGGCCTACTAATTATTGCAGTCGTTATAGATATTCTTGAAATTTCGTCTTACTTGTATTTTCGTACTTTGTAGTTTCACCATACACACTGGTGCTGGGCGGATTGTTCCGGAAGTCTTGGAGGATGGAAATGTATTTTCTTATTCTTATATGCTGCAATTATTTGCAATTTACTTTTTGATACTGTGATGTTTGTTCAGAGGCATCAGTATGGTGCTTCCAAGGTGTCTTTTTATGTATTGATGTGAAGTCCTGATGTGGTTTAAAGTCAAGCTTATTTGGTATTGGCTCTCCTTCTTTAGCTTGATGGATGATAATACACATTGATTCAGGTTAGAGTTGATATGGGGCAACCGATTCTTAAAGCATCGGATGTGCCCACTAAATTATCTCCAAATAAGGATCATGCTGTTGTTAAATCAGAGATAGATGTTGATGGAGTTATCTGGAATGTGACACTAGTTAGCATGGGAAATCCACACTGTGTAACCTTCAGTAGCAAAGAAAGCCAGGTCATTATTCTTGCCACAATAATTATTTCAGTTACGATTCCCTTGTACATATTATACAAAGCATTGTGGATTTATTTAAAGGAATGAAACACTATGTTGGAGTAGGAATAAAAGATACTAATCAATAAGATGATATTACATACAGATACAAAGACATTGTCAAACACAATTGAATGTCTAGTTATTTTTTGTTTTACCAGTATATTTAAAATCACTTCTTCAAATGTCAGCTTTCATCTCCGTATTTGCAAGACCTAAACATTTCTCTGCTTTTGCCACATGACATTTGTTTTGATCCTTATTACAACAGAATTTGCTTGTTGATGAATTGAAGCTAGCACAAATTGGCCCAAAATTTGAACATCATGAGATGTTCCCTGCACGAACGAACACAGGTCAGATTAGTCTATTTTTATGATCGGAATATGACTGTCAACTTCATTATGATATTTGTCCTATACGCACTCCTTCTCAAAATTCATTTCGGCTGCAAGGGCTTTTTAATATTTTTTGCCTCCTTTGTCTTTTGGGCAATATGTTTCTGACTCTGTTGCACATTATGTCAAGATGGTGATTTACTGACTGTTAACTAGTATAAATTTATTGCTTGTGGGGCTAGGTCAGACAGTATCTCTAGCTAAGCTTTGGTATGGGTGCCTGTGCCTTCCCCTGGTTCAGATCATACAATTTTAATCCATCACGTCTCTAGCTTTGATGTGTAATTCCTTTATTCACTCCCCCAGCAAATTGTCTACCAGATTTTAAACCCCTAATGTTCCGATTCCTTGAACTTGACCGAAATGGCCTAAATGATGTGTTGAGTGGATCATCACTGTGAACCTGTTGCAATCTCTCACTATTATTGTGTCTTGTTATTTAATGTGCAGAGTTTGTGCAAGTTCTTTCTAATTCTCACCTGAAGATGCGTGTTTGGGAGCGTGGAGCAGGTAAGAACATCTCATTTCCGGGCTGTGTTTGATTGGTATTGTTAGTGTGGCTAGGGTAAGTCTCCGGTTTCTCATTTTGTGTGCAAAAGCTCATCTTTTGCTGTTTTAACTGTTTATGTGCAGGGGCAACTCTTGCCTGTGGAACTGGAGCTTGTGCTACAGTTGTTGCAGCAGTTCTTGAGGGTCGTGCTGGGCGGGTAAGTGTTGCTAACAAAGCATACTTTTACATTACTTCCTGTGGTTTGGTCCTTTTTTAGTGTTATAGACATACTTAAGCAAATATCAAATGCACAATCAAAGTGTGCCTGGGTTCTCACATTTTGGTTGCATTCGTGCCTCCTTTTAGTATGGTGCACATACTACCATGCTTCATTAATGGCGTGATTGGGTTGGACTTTGGCCAAATCTCGGTGTGCTACAGTAGAAGTGTTATTGTTGTAGCTATTTGTGGTGTGGTTTGTTCAATACCATTTTGTAAGGTTGTGCATTGTGATAAGACTGCAAGTGCACGGTATTATCGCGTAGTAAAAATTGTCGTTCTCACAAAGACTTTGTTATGAGTACCAATCTCTCTTTAATATAGTGGTTAGCTAAAACGGTAAAAGTTGATAAAAGGATTTTCGATTAAAATTCACAATAAAAAAAGAGCATTGGGATTGTAGTTTTTCACAATGATGGATACAATAAAACTAACCTTATCTAAGTTATAGGTGTTAAACTCTTAAAAATCAGATAAACAGTTATAACTAACGTTTTTTTTCAAAGAACAAAAATGTATTTTAAACTAATAACAACCTATTTTATTATTGATGTATCAGTAAAATCCTTTAAGAGAAGATATCTTTCATGATTTCAAGAGAACCAAAATCTATTTTCATGATTTGATTCTCTTGTCCAATCTTAGAGTTCAGATATCAAATCCACCTTTCGGTATATTATTTGATATCCAAGTATGAACATGATTATTACTTAGGTTGAATTAAAAGATCAACACCCATGACAAAAAGAAATAGAAATTGTTATAGATCTATCATTGGAAATCCTACAATCCCAAGGCAAGGAAGATATACTCACACATGATCATAGTATAATCAAATCTTAATATTAAATCATTGGAAATATAAAATAACAAAATAAAATAACAAAGTAAAAATAGAAAATTGAATATTATTGAAATTAGAAATTTGCTACGAGAAATACAATAACAAAAACAAGAGTAACAAGAGATTGTGAGTAGGAATCTATCTAAAACTGAGTATTTTCGTTCTTTTTATAGCCCTAGGTGCCTTTATGAGGTTTAATTACAAGAAACCATCAATATTTCACAGAAGAAAAATGGTGCAGCGGCAGAAGATGAGCAGATTACGGCCATAATGGTCATTACTGCCAAACAGTAATCCTTGCTGCCTTGAAGTGGAAAATTCTTGTTTTTTTTTTCTTGTTCATCCATTATGGCCGTTATGGCCATTACGGCCAGAGAGTAATGTTTGCTGGAACTTGAGTTTCTTTCATTTTCTTGATCATAATAAACTATGACTACACCACTTGACTTCAAGGCTCTTTTACACAAAAAATCTTCACTTATTCCTTCACTTCTCCTTGCAAGCTAAACAAAACAAAAAAGTAGTACAATAGAATTAAAAGCATCAAATTAACCTATTAAACAAAACTATAAAAATAGATAAATTCTAACTTATCACATTGTATTATTTGTAGAGATTTGGTCATAAGTTTTCTTTTACCGGTTGCAAATAATCATTTTTATTATGGTATGCTTTAGTTGGAGCATTGTACTATTTGTAGAGATTTGGTCAGACATTTCCTTTTACCGGTTGCAAATCATCATTTTTCTTATTGTTTGCTTGAGTTGGTTGCACAGCTATTGTTTCATGGAGTTAGTTTCAACTTATGTCTTTTGAAACTATATTTGTGTTATTAGAGCCATTATAATATGACTTTGGATGGTGTGATTCCTTTTATCGGTCAAACGTGTGTCAGCTGAAAAACACATATAAAGTCAGTTTTAATATGTGTTTGATTCTATAAGATTAGATATCAAATTTCGGTTGGAGTTCAAAATGAGTTCTAGTTTGTTTCCTTTGTTTTTCCTTAGTAAACTATGTTGGTCCTTGCTGTTAAATATGTTATGTTCACAAGTCTAACGAATTTCTGCCTGCAGCACCTTGATTATCCTTTTCAATCTGTCATTTTGTTACAGAACTGCACGGTTGATCTACCTGGAGGGCCTCTTCAGATTGAATGGAGGGAAGAAGATAATCACGTCTATATGACAGGTTCTGCAGACCTAGTGTATTATGGATCTTTGCCCCTTTGAAATACTGCCCCTAAATTATTGTTAAACCCAATACTTTGGGGAGTTAGGAATTGCTGAATCACAATTGTATAAGAGAGGTGTACTTTCATATTTTAGTGAATGTTTTCACCACGAATTCAGTCTTCTATTTGATTGAATGACCCAGTGATTTAGTTACGGTGTACTACAAATAGACACATTTACTATGCTTTTCCCTTTTTAATCGTGTTTTATGGTTGTTTACACATATTAAGAAAGCCATAGAATTTTGATACTTTTGATGAAATTATTTATCTTATTTGTAGAATACTTTTAACTATTTATCATTTCAATTCACTCGTTTCTTTCTATAGTAATTAATTAACGTAGTTCTAACAAAACATAAAATGGACACTTCAAGTTACACTTGTTAATACATCAAATATAGAAACATTGTATTGAAAGTTGTGTTTAATAAGCTCAAAGTTTGAAATTTATTTTAAAAGTGGTGTATTCAACTCAAAATTTCTACTACCTTTGTCATTTTTTATAAGTAGATAATTAATTTAATATGTCTATTTAATGTATAGTGACTTCTAAAATAATGTTTATATTTGGATATGACTAATTTGACTTTTCATATTTAAAGATAAATTAATAATAGGGTTAAATATGTTTTTAGTCTCTTTAAAATTTTAACTTCTCATTTTTAGTCATTGTACAATAAAAATATAATTTTTAGTATCTATAAAATTATCCAGCAAATAAATTTAGTCATTGATGAAACAAAACATGTTTAATTGTCTTTTAACTTAAAAAAATTTGAATGATTTTTTGCGCATGTTTAGAACATTATAAAGAGTTTCTTAACAAATTTTTTAATTTTTTTACGGAAGAATTTTTTATATTGTTAATAAAAATTCATTTAAAAATATATGTTGATTTAATAATAGGGACCAAAACATAATTTTTTAGAGACTCAAAATTATATTTTTATTTTATAGAAACTAAAATTGAAAAGTTAAAATTTTATAGAGACTAAAAATATATATAACTCTTAATAGTATTAATATCGATTAGCATTAAAAGAAATGCATTTAATAATTTAAATTAGTGCGTATATTTTAAGGAGATTTTTTTTTCTTTCTCAAATGGTGTTTACACCTATAGACATAAAAAGTATTTTTTATTACTTTAACATTTAGCAAACTAATACATATGTTATCAAATCCCATTATGTATATAGTTCTGAATTTATTTATTTTTCAACCAACAATGTTATATCCTCTTATATAATTTTGATATTTGACTGAAATTCATGAACAAAGTCCATGCATGATGTATCCGTGTAAATGTAGTGTTTTTCTTCCCATCCTCGTAGAAATATAGTAGTAAGTTAGCTAAGATCAGATTCTTGAACTAACGTAGAGAAAAATAATTAATTATTCTATTTCCTCTTAAGTTGCACCAAACCCACTTTACTTTATTTCCTCTCTACATTGTCCATTTCCATGAATCTTCATCCTTTTTCCAATCTGCTGATCATATTTGACTGTGTGTGAAGTTTCACTACTACAATTATTATACTACACCGGATTTTTACGCCTTTCAAAGTGTCTCCGTTTAAAAGTATAGCAAAAAGTTTTACCAACCAAAGCAGGTAGTTGGGAACACAGAAAAGTAAAATTTTCATTTCCAACAATCCATTCAAATCCATCTTTAGCATACCAAACAGTTCTGGTTGATGCTAATCCAACTCTTCGTATTTGTTTATTTTTATTGGATCTTAATTTTTAATATTATAAAATATATTATCAAATCTTAATTTTCAGTAACGTATTGAAGAGTAGATGAACAAAATCGGAGAAGTGGATGAGCATCTTCCAACAGTACTGTTACTCTAACAAAGTGGTTCACTTGTTCATATCGAATCTTTTGTTACGGTTCAACTTGAAGCAACATAGAAAGTTCTCATTAAAAAAGAACAATCGAAGTTTCCTAGAACTCGTTTTTCTCACACCGCTTTTTTGTTTTCTCACTGGCCCAACACGGCCCAAAAGCGAAGACTTAAGTAGCGTAGGGACTAAGCCTCACGATGTACATGAACTAAATATTTTAGCTATTAAAAATTCAAATTCAAAAAGAAGACACGCCCATGTTCAACCCAAATTTAAACAACCATCTAGGATATTAAAAGGGAATCAATAATACACATAAAACTATTTTTTATTAATTAAAATTTATACATGTCTCACCACCAATTCACTCACGTGAATTTCATATGAATTTAGTAAAATTTACACAGATTTTAACTAATCAATTAAAATATATTTAAAAATGTTTTCTAATAAACATAGCTATAAATTTATTCTTATATTAATTATAGAGAAAAAGACTCAATAATATTGGGCTACAAACTAATTTTATACTTGACATTTAATAAAAACAATTAATTTATCTATCTTATGTCGTAATTGTAACTATCGTAAAGTAACAGTCCAATTAACCATCTAAGGTGACAATGCATTCCTTTTAAACCTTTAATCAATTATATTATAGCTTCAATGACGTCCAAAATAAATTAATATTTTTTTTATAGCTTCAACAATTGGACTTTCCTCGGATTTTTCCTTCAACATAAAGCAAAGTCAACAGTTGACACACACACGTTTTCTTGACTTGTCTCCGACAACGAACTATTCCTATAAATACCAAATTCACACATTCAAGAGTTCCTCACCATTCAATATTTCCATTTCCTCATACAACATAATCTTTCTAGACGCTACATACATTTTAATCACACTAAAACCCAAAACAACAAATTTCCTTATTTTTCTAGTGATAGCAATGAAGAGACAGAGAAACAACCAAGGAACAGAGAACATAAATGTATCAAATTGCTTGATGCTACTTTCTTGTCCAGAACAAAAAAACTACGAAAATGGGGAATACGAATGCAAAACATGCAACAAAAAATTCTCATCTTTTCAAGCACTTGGTGGACACAGGGCTAGTCACAAGAGAATGAAACTAATTGAAGGAGAAGAACTCAAAGAACAAGCTAAATCTCTTAGTTTATGGAATGAACCAAAAATGCACGAGTGTTCTATTTGTGGTATGAGTTTCTCTTTGGGTCAAGCATTAGGAGGACACATGAGAAAACATAGAGCTGCAACATCTGAAGGGTTTTCTTCTATCAAACAAATTATTGCGAAAATTCCAATTTTGAAGAGATCGAATAGTAAGAGGATTATGTGTTTAGACTTAAATTTGACACCTCTAGAGAATGACTTAGCGTTTGGAATGAAGTCACCCCAGTTCCACTTTCTTTGTTCTGATTAACTTTACATTTTTACCCTTTTCTTGACACATTTGTATTCTTTCAATTTTTTGTGCAAAAATTTCTTGATTCTTTTCTAATAGATACATATGGTTTCCTTTTTTCTTGTTAATTAGGTCGCTTATTTCTTATTTATTTTGTAATTGGTAAACACTGAACAGATTCAGTTGTGTATATCCAAAATTGCTATATTTCAGCACCATGTTATATGTTGACTAATTTTCTAGATAATAAATTGTTATATGTACATGTACATTTCATTCTTTTCTTAAGAAGTGTCGTGCTCGTAAATATTATGGTTATTTTATTGCAATAACTAACCCTCAACAACATCTTCGTAATTCGATAAACATAAATAATAATATCCTCCAGCTGACTCAAACATTTTGATTTTAATTTTTAAAAATTGGGTCTCTCATAAAAAAATACTAAAAATTAAAAAATAACTATTCTTTATTTGAATTGTAAATAATATTACTGATAAAAAAACTGGTAAATAACGGTGAAAATATGATTCTATTTTTTTGTCAAAAAATTTAGATATTTTTTCTTCCTAAAATGTAATTCTATTTATGAATTCTACACTTTTTTTTTGTTTTGTTTATGGACCTTATAGGCTAAATATCATCATTGGTCCATCTAATAAAGAATAAAAATATGAATTTATTTGAATATTTGAGTTACGAATTTGATAAAATTTGTATTATGTTAAAGAATATAATTAATTTTATGGGTTTTGGTTGAAAATTTTGATAAATTTTTTGAATTTTTGTAAAAAAAAGGATAATATTGTTAACATTTTAAAACATAAAGGATTAAATTATCACTTAAAATTAAAATAAAGGACCAAATCGGGAAAAAAAAAGAAGATAAAGGACTAAAACGTTACCTGAAATTAAGTTAAGGGACCATAGATATTATTTAGCCAACCTTATAATACGTAGTAAACTTTTATCTCTTAATATTTTTTGGATCCTATAATACTCTTACAAAAATAAAAAATTTGGATCATATACCGTTGATTTGCCATCATAGACACAATTAACGACCTTAACAAATAGGTCTACCGAAAAAGTTTGAACTCTCATAATATGGAGATTTGAACTTAAATTTTCTTTAAAAAAATATCTATATTTAAGGTTTGACACACTTTGAATAAAATTACTTTCAATTAATGAAATATATTTAAAACAAAAAAATTGACTGACAAAATTTTGTGACAAAAAAATTTCAAAATTGAGCACGTCGTCTGATGCATTCAAAATCAATTTTCAGAGTATCATTGTGTTTGATTAGAAAACAAGGTGGGGAAAAATATTTTGACATTGCTAAAAGTGATTATTTTGGAAGCAAGACTACATTAGACTTGAATATATAAAATAATTTTTGAATGTGAGAACACAATTATTATTGATATTTATATATTAATTAAAGTGATTTTTCAATTAACAAGAGTCGATTCAACAAATATGGTTTATTTTGAGTATAAAAAATTAAGACTTTTTTTAATGTGAAATAATAACATAATTTTTTTGGATCTTACAACAATAAATAATTTTTTTGGTTACACATATATATCACAAATAAAATTTATTGAAGACATATTTTATGATTTTTAAAACATAAAAAAACTAAATTTTAATTTTCTATTGAAATTACTAATGTATATCCTTTAAATTTGATTAAAAAAACATAAAAATAGTAGCATAGAAAATTTTACATTTTACCAACTAAACTAAATATTACCATAACTAAATTTGTAATATAAATAATAATATCATAAACTATTTAATTTGAATTTTTTTTTAAAATCTAAACCCCTAATTTTAGTGGCTTGGCCATCGGAAGCAAAATTAATTATTCTAAATTCACTTTTTACTTTAAAAAATGAAAAAATAAATAACCCAATATCCTGATGATGTGATGATGACATATAGAATGATGATTAATCAAATGTCTTTCTTAGTCCTACTGGGCCGCTGCTAGTGGGGTATCCTCCACTACTAGTTGCTCAATTTGGCTTTTGACTAATGGCCAATGGTATCAAATTTAACTGTCTCGACATTATAGCATACTCTTACTTGCAATGGTCAGCTTGAATGTATTTCACTACGTGTGAAAATGCTTACCTTAATGCACAAAGTACTAGTATACCATGTACATGAGACATGGCTTGAGAAAAGTAGTAATAATATCCCCCATTCTGATCCAATGCATGCGTTTATTTGTTGCACACCAATTTAGTATACG
This sequence comes from Cicer cuneatum, assembly GCA_037974295.1. NCBI lineage: Eukaryota > Viridiplantae > Streptophyta > Magnoliopsida > Fabales > Fabaceae > Cicer > Cicer cuneatum. Next base: position 65,452,830 of record JBBPBO010001986.1, on the reverse strand, counting down.
TCAACGCACGCAGTCCATCTTGAAGCTTTACATAATCAAATCAAATATATTAATTAATATATTATTTAATACATTTCGTGTTACAACATATAAACAAGTGGTTTAAAAAATAAGAGTAACTTATTCCACGTTTCAACCAACTTTGTAGCTATACACGACCGGTTCAGTGGGTAGCTCATCCAAACAACATCAATGGCACGCGGTTTTTCTAGATTCGTAACCATCGAGAGTAACTGTAAAGCTCATGTCAGCAAAACACAAGCCGGTCTAGTTTGAACCCCACATTCTTAGTTTTAAAATGTATTTGTAGTTTTAAGATTCACAATAGACTTTAGCATTACAACTCCACTCAAAATATTAAAATATTATATATATAGATCATTATTCTTATATATATAATATTTGACTTATTTATAGTCGATGTAAAATTTAACAAATATCACATTAACAAAGATAGTATTTATGTCAAACACAGTATTAGCAAAGAGGATATTTATGTCCTTACATTATGTTCTATATGATTAGTCAAACATCTAAGCAGAAGTCAGAAACATCATTTTTTTTTTTAAATTTTCTGCCGTCATCATATAATACATGGAACTGAGGAAGTACTTTCCCTACGTTTGAAGCATAGAGCCTCCACGAATAGTTGAATTTTATTTAATCAGTCAAACTCATTGACTTTTTTCTAGTAACGCCTTATAAATTCTTACTCGCCAATTAATCTCAACTCATTCTCAAATTCATTGTATCACCCATCACATCTCATTCTTTAATTCTTATTTTTTTTCCGTAAAAAAATATTTTTTTGTTAATATCATTCACAAATTTTTAATCACTTGCAATTCATATTTTGTTAATCCTACATACTTAGCCATGAAGAGGCAAAGAGATCTCGAAGGTTTAGAAAACATAAATTTGGCAAATTGTTTAATGATGCTCTCTTATCCCCAAAAACAACAAAGCAATAAACCAAAGCAAAAAAAATTTGGGCCTATGGAATTTGAGTGCAAAACTTGCAATCGAAAATTCTCATCTTTTCAAGCACTTGGTGGCCATAGAGCTAGCCATAAAAGATCAAAATTAGAAGGGTATGAACTTATAAAAGCTAATGCTGCATCTTTGAGATTGGGAAATAAACCCAAAATGCACGAATGCTCCATTTGTGGACAAGAATTTTCTTTGGGGCAAGCACTCGGTGGACACATGAGAAGGCATAAAGCTATGCTCATCAACAAACAATTTTCTTCAATAGAAAAGGTTGATGTGAAAATACCAATTTTGAAGAGATCGAATAGCATGAGGGTTATGTGTTTCGACTTAAATTTGACACCGTTGGAAAATGATTTGAAGTTATTGTTTGGAAATATGGCTCCAAATTTTGATGTTTTAGTCTGATTAATTATTTGTAATTTTAAGTAAATTTGGTTTATAATTAGTAATAACTAATTTTTTGTTTTTAATTTGGCTGTTATTTTCATTTGCAATCGCATATTGTACTTAATTCTTTCAATTTTTAACACAAACATTTACTTGTTTAATTTAGATTGGTAAAATGTTAGGAATGCAGTGGTTATGTTATTTTTTTTTCTTAATTCGATATATCTGAACTCACTAAATTATTTAAATGAGACAACATTTATTTTTATCAAAAGATATATGCTAAAGATTACTTAACATAATTGAAAATAAAATCAAAATGCATGACGCGGAATAATCACTTTTTCTAATAGATAATGAGAGACAATATTGTTTAAGATTATTTGGTGAAAAAAAAATACTTTTTTAAATATAAAAAAAAATCATTTTTAGTGTTTTAGTTACGTTTAAAAAATCACTTTATTTTTTCAACCATTTTACAAATATTTTTTTTTCATAAACAGATATTAATAATTAGTTAAGTTAACATTTTTATATTTTTGTCAGAGTTTGAAATTTTATTCTTTGGCTCGTTTTTTACAAAGATTTGTTTGTGTAGCAGTCACAAATATTTTCTACTTTATTTCAAAAAGTCTAGAATTGAAAATTATACAAATATTTTTTAAGTGATTTAATGTAAAGTGATAAGTGATTCCACTTAATATTAATTAGAGAATATATTTGTAAAAATGTTTAATTTTATATCATAAATGTGTCTCTCGTTATCAGATCTAGAAAATGCATTTTAACTACATATATAATAGATCTATTTTAGTATGTGACTCTGTTATATTAGTTTCTTATATTTATTTATTTGTGAGATGATTAAATGCATGTTTAAATTTTTTTTTTACAATAACACATAATATCAATCAAACTCAAATTTTCTAATAAACAATCAACAATTCATAAACATTCAAATTTCAAAGGTTTTACTTAAATCTATTTCATTTTATTAAGTTTATATATATTCTAATATAATTTTATTAAATTGGCCCGATGTCCAATTGGCCCAACCCAATCCAGTTCAAATTTTCATTTAGGCTAATATAGATGGTCCTAAAATATGGTCCAATAGGACGACCCATTTGGAGAGCTATACCCCTAACTATAGAGACAACTCAAATAAAGTTATATACCTAATTACAAAGTAACGTATAATAGCAATGTAATTCATGAGTTAGGTTGACCTTAACTATGATAAACACAAAGCCACAAAAAGCAAGACAAAAAGCGAGTGAGACAAGTCAAACACCAACTTCCCATAGTTGGCAGATGACAACAAAAGTTTAGCTAAAAAAACTTTAATATCAATTATATGATTACTACAAATTATAAAAGCTCTAGACTCATATTACTATTCATTGAACATCTATGAATATACTAATTTATATAAATTATATGCTATATGGATGTTATGATAATCTTTGACGCTAGCCCAATTTGCTTCAATTAATCATAACATAATTCATACCTAATAATGGGTAGGCTTTTAATTATTGCTATATATGCAAACACACCTTTTATCGATCCCTCGCAAGATATTACAGAATTCAAATATTTTTCTGGTTGACAAAAACCCACTTTCATTATAATAAAAAAAGTCCTTATGAATTTGGCAATAATATTTTGTAAAATATGAATAGATCTATGGACCTATTAAAGATGTGTTAATCTAGCTAATTGATTCCATATATATGTTAATTTGATTTTGTACTTGCCAACTAAACTCTAACATGATAAAGATCTATTCTATTTTGGTTTGGTTGTTAATATATAAGTATCAGAATCATTAGTACGTAAGTAAAGAAGATTGGTAGAAGTAGCTCTAATTAACATGTTTGTTGTGCTTAATTCGTATAATTGAGCTAGGTATACATATTTAGTAATAGGTTGTTAAAACAAATATATCGCTAACGACAACAAAAAGTGTGTACCGCATTTCGATCGGCTGCCAAGGTAGGAAGTAATCCATTCCATGTAATATATGTTTTAGCTGTAAATTACGCAATAATTATTAGTAAAATATTGGGTTATTATAGTTTATATAAGGTTTAACTATTGTGATTGTGCGTTTTTAGCGTATGTGATTTTCTTTAGTAATTGTGACTCTAATTTTTCTGATTTTGGAGCATTCAAGGCTAATTTTAATGTGTCAATCTAGTTAATTAATTAAAAAGAATAAAAAGTTAAAAAGATAAAACTAAAATATGTGTAAATACGAAGAAAAGAAAAGTTCTCAAAACCACCTCTAATACCATATGGTTCATAGTTGTCTTAAGTTTGTCTTCTTCAACAAAATCATAAAGTACAATAACAATCAACAGTGTAAAGATAATTTTGGGATTTTAGTTGTCAATTGAGACAACAACAAATTATGCCACCTTTGACAAACATAAATAAGTCGGTATTTTTTGCATTTCATATTTAACGTTGTGTGAGAAAATGAATAGTTATTACCCATTTTTTTAAAAAAATAAAGGATCAGATTGAATTTTAAAATACACAGAGGCCAAAACCAATATTAGATAAAAATAAATAAATAAATAAATTTTAGCCAAAAAAAAAAAACCTAATTAAGGTGATAATTGAGTTGGATTCAAAGAAGTGCTTTGAAATAACTGATTATGATTATTCACATATAATTTGTACGATAAATTTAAATTAAGTTTAGTTTCATTAATCAAAATCACTGTGACTCTTTGTAATTTTACTCTTATCCACAGTGATACCAAAAATACATATACTTGTTAAAAACACCACGTATGCATGTAAAGTCAGCCTAAACATGAATTTTCATGAGACAAAACATAGTGTATCCGGATGCTTAGAATAATTTCTTTGAAGAGGATTTACATCATACTAGATTTCAAATCTTATAAAGTATTAGTTATATAACAAGACCATTTTTTTTCTTCCCATTTTGTGACGTTACTGGCTTGTCAGAATAAGAAATTTAGCAATATAGAACGGGCCTGGATAATGCAAATATGTTAATGTTCTTTTTAGTCAAAAAGTGGATTTCTTAATGCGTTTGTCTACAAAATTCCCAATAAAAGAAGGACTGATTAGTTTACGTGTCCATGGGAGTAGAGCAATTGTTTGATTAAGTTAAACATAATGTATTTAAAATTGCACTAGGTAATTTATGTTTAAAAAATTGTTCATATAGATTTAAATGGAAAATTTATTTGATGCATGGCTTCAAACATAAAGTCATATCTCCTTTAGTATTGATTAGAATTAATATTGTTTTTTCATTAAGTCTTAACTCAACTAACAAATGTCAATATATATTGTTAAGTTAAATATCATGTCTTAAATTTAAATCTAAAATTATATGTAAATATCTTATGGTAATTATATTATCTCAACTATGGATAAAAAAAAGAAAAATCAATATTGTTTTTAAATTCGGATGGAAGATTAAATTGGTAAAAATTTGTTTGTTGTATATGGTAATTTCATTTTTTTTGGGAAAGAAAGAGGGTTTAAGTAAAAAAAATAAAAACTAAAGAGTAATCATTCAGACAGAAGCAACTCCAGCCAGATCTGTAGGAAAGATAGAACTAATTAACTTGGCTAGAAACACACTCAACAAATGAAATCAAAATCCCAACGTGCAATCAGCACATAAAATAGCCTAGTGTTATTTAAATTTTACATTGTAGAACTACTTTTTTTTAGCACAACAATAACTCTCTAGTCGAGGCTAATATTCCAACCTCAATTTTGCAGCTATCAACGCATTAATAGATTAAAAAGTGTAAATATTTATATTAAACTATTCTTAATTTCAATTTTCTAACAAAATAAGACTATTTTAGTTCAGTAGAACATATTTGAAAATAATAAATAATTTAAGATAATTAAACAAATATTCCAAAGTAACACGTATTAAACAAAGGGGGTACATTTAATTTATTGTAATGTATTCTTAATATACCCATCACTTCCATGTTGTGTAAATTGTATGACGCCTAAAAACTGGTATTGATTTCGTGGCAAGCTAGATGGCTCTCATGTGATCTTTTTAATTAATTCAAGGGTGTAGTAATCATATAAATTGTATTAAATTAACACTATTAGGATTTTATTTCCTTTCTTTATTTATTAAATAAGCGAAATGGAGTATTTCTTATAGCACTTCAAATAAAAGTTGCACATAAAAAATTAAAACTTTTCGTTTTGTTTAATGATTATCTTAGTCTACCACTTGTCACTAAGATGGATTAGGTTAAAGGATTTGACCCGTAGAATCTTATTTAACTATTGAGAGTTTGCCACAAGGACAGCAAACTAAATCTTGAGCATGACACTTTGTCTTAATACACCTCTCAATCTTAACTTGTTCTACAAAGGGGCGCATGCTTAGACCACTTAGAGCTTGAATCTCAATTATGTAGATAGATGGGTAATTAAATATGAACTTTTTTTATTATATAAATTTATTGTCGTGTTTCCATTAAAGTTTCAGCTAATCTTTGACCTTGTAAACAAGCAAAATAAGGATTTGGCATGTGTTGAATCCAAATCTTATGCAATTTACTTAACTACTTGAGATAATGAATAACAAAAATTATTGGTGTATACCAATTCATTATCGTGACACTTAGAGAGAAAAAGAAATAATGATAATGGTGTAATAAATATATTAGTGATGTGATACAAAGAAAAAGATAGAGAGAAAATGATAAAATATTAAATAAATATTAAAAAATAATAGATGTTTAAATATCATTGTTGAATTAATAATTTAAAAATATAAACTTTATTTTTTTTTCTCTCACTTTTCTAATATATCGAGTCGGACAGTATTTAATTTAATACTTCAAATTAGCAATACTAAGGTTATTGATTTCATAGAAATTGAAAGGGAATTTGATAATCCTAACAATTATGAAATAAGTAAAGTTTGATCTATAGTTATTTTACTCTAAGTTCAAATTTGAGTATTTTCAATTGATTTAACATTCACTTATATTAATTAACTATGAAATCAATCAATTTGGTTATGTGAAATAATTGTTAATTTAAAAATACCAACTCTACTCTTATTTTATTTTTCTCTTTTCAATGCTACAAATTAGTATAATGTTGACTTAGTAATTACAAAGACCGAGTTAAAGAGAGAGGTTCAAACTATGCTCTTCTTCTTGATCATCTTTGTCGAAACTCACTAATTAAAATTATTTATGATTCTTCACACTCACTTAAGTTTATAAGTTTTAAATCCATAAATTAAATTACACTTGTTCAAGAGATTGTCAATTTAATGATAAAAGTTTAATTTCTAAAAATTTAGTCAAATTAGTTTGAATGATAACACTTTTACTACTATTTGTAGACTAGTGTGTTACATATTTTGATTTCTCATAATTGTTTTATAAACTTTTTTATTAATAATTTTTGAAAAAAAAATTTGACGAATCAACGCGACGTAAAAAGGGTTATATGGTTATTTTCAATCTTATATATACCTTTAGTTCATTTGTCTCATCTTGCTTAAAATAGACTAATGACAAACAAGAAGTTATGTTGACCTATTCGTCACCTCTAATTTAACAATATCTTGAGAGACTTTAATTTACAATTATAGTTTCACAATAGAATAGTGATTACTTTCGTATCGATTAAGAATAAATGAATTGTTTAATATATAAGAGATGTGATTCATATACTGAATACTTTAAAATTTTAAATGAAAACATGGTGTTAAATTCTTGTGTAGATCATAAATTATTTAACTTATTGTTGCCTTTAACCTCCTTCAGATTCCGAAAGAATATGTTGCACCACGGTGTTCTCATAGCAATCAATATCTTTTCTCGTAGCTACTATTTAAGAATTTACATTAAAATTCTGGTCATAGGATGTGATGTTCCCCAAAAACACACGCTAATGTGTTTAGTTGGCACTGAAATGGTAAGGTACCAATTACAATTGGAAAATAAAGTGTATACTCATAAAGTTAATAGATATTTTGAGAGAGAAATAAATAAAAATATAATAAATATGATATGTTTGATTATGTTATAGAAAAAAAATAAATGAATGAATGTTTGATAATTTCTGATATACAACTAGTCCTTGCAGGAAAGAAAGGTGTACGGCGAAGATTTGTCGTTCCGTAAACACTGAACGTACCAAATGTATTTTTGCTACTATTATTATTATTTTTTAAAATATTTACTACTTTTTTCTGATCTAAAGTGCCAGAACAGCACTTAGAAAGTGGTTTTCCCCCCTCTAAAAAATGGTATGTTAATTAGAGATCTAATTTGAAAGTGACATTAATTTTTCTTAAAAAAAAAAAGTGTCATTAATCATAAAAATATTTAATTTATTTACGTACTACAATCCTATAAATGAAAATTCAGTCACGAACACCCTCCCCGGTTCTCATTCTCAAACTCATAACCTCTCTCTCAAACACTACTATACTATCCCTTTATCTTTTCACAAACAAATTCATTGAACCTGCGATAATCAGAAATAACCTTGTCTTTTCATCATCATTAATTCTCTTAAACTCAAACCTTACGTTACGTCCCCTATCTTTCTCTATTTTTGTAAGTACTTAGATTTATTCTCTAACTTGTTTGATATAATTTATTTGGTACTTGCTTCAATTCATTTTTAACAACACTAATATAACTCCTTCTTAAAACCATCACGCATCACTCTATTAATTTTAGCAATGCCATTGACCCCTGCACGTTCTAGTAACTAACTTCCTATAAATTTTGCTTTGGTAAGTCATTTTTCTTTGTAGCATGAGCTAAGTCATAAAAATAAAAGGTGCACGTACCCTTTTCAATAATGGCTTTAAAATTGTCATTTTTGTATCCGCAACGATTGTTTGTATAGTTACTATATATATGTAATATTAAGAGAGAGGAAAATATTAGTGTCAAAGATTAAATTTTAGTTTAAAATTATCATTAAGTTTGAGGATGAAGGAAAAAATAATAAAGAAACTCGAACCTTTTGTGATTTTCCCTGAACTCATTCAATTTCCACATGCATTTTTTGGGGGCTCATAGCTGTCCCCGTTTTCCCTGCAACTAGTTCTACTTTTATATTGCCGTTGAAAATCGCTTGGCACTACTTTAAGATTTTAATTTTTAAGTATTAACGTACAAGAAACAAATTTTTCTAGACCCTTTTAATATATATATTTTTCCATACGTATGGCTTCCTTCAATTAATAAAAAGTTTCTCAGATTGAATTATTTAATGGTCCATCTTATATTTTGATAATTTTTGCATCTTACAATATTGTTATGATTTATTTGCCTCAGTTTTAAGTATTCTTGAAGAGGAAGAGCAATGAGAAAAGAATTGAAAAAATCAAAGGTATGGACACACAATTAATTTCCACATAATTTCACCGTGATCCCAAAACTATTAATCTTATTTAATTTTTTTTATTTATTTGCATTTTGGTGTTGCAGTCTTCATGGCCGAAATTAGACGTAAGGAATTGGCTTAATACAAAGATCAATTCTGAAAAGTTTTCCTCAGATTTCTCTGTTAAAGGTGCAGGAAGCTTCATTCTTTTAAGATTGAGTTTGGTTTCATTTAACTTTCACGTTATTGAGATTTTATTATCTTTGTGGGACCCAGGCTCTGCGACAGAAATGAGAAAGAGTTGCTCAGACCATGACAGTTACATCTTCGTACCAGATGATTTCTCAGGTAATAATTTGCATTCTTTTGAGACGCCTATGATTAGATCAAGGAAATAGCTACGCCTACGTGGCTTTGGCTTCGATCTCTTTCATTGTTTTTAATCCTGTTTCTAGTTTTTAGCGCATCTTTCACGTGTATAATTGATTTTTCAAGAATCGTGAATTTGGACTGCGAATCTTAAGCTACACAAATACGAATGAGATTATCAGTAGATAGAATTCCATTCATTCATGCAATTGAAAATATGAATTTTATTTACTCAAATAATTTTATTAATTTTAGTTAGTGAAACAATTAAATATTAGTACACAAATAAATATTAAAAAATTTATATTCATTTGTTTATGAGGTAATTAATATTTGGGCCTTGTTTTCAAAGGGTGGATGAAGCATTCTTCTACAAATGGCGTGAAACGTTCGGTACTTGGGGAGAAAAAAGCTCCTGCTATCACTGATGCTCTCAACCTTAGGTAAATGCTCACATCATATCATTGTTGAAGTAACATGTGGCTATACTAAAATTTCGAGTTAATATATGTTTCTGCTTATTTTTTATTATTGACTTTAGAGAAAATGAAATAACTCTTGTGTAGGATGTTTGTGGGGACGTGGAATGTTGGGGGGAAGTCACCAAACGAAAGTTTGGACTTGAGGAATTGGCTGACGTCTACTTCGCCAGCTGACATATATGTTATTGGGTATTTTTTTTTTTATCCATTTCCTTTTATTTAATCTTATCTTATATGTTCCCCTATTTGGTTATCTACCACTTTGTATACTTAATATTTTCTTTCATTTCCACTAAGTACACGTGTTTCCTTTTATTCATCAACTTAACCTTTTTATATTCTCAACAATTGTCTTGACTATTATGCAACATCTATAGCGGCTGTACCGTCAATTAAAACTATAGAGTTTTGAGATTTGAGTACAGCTAAACTATGTACCTGTTAAATCTTGTACCATGATTCAATGATACTTCAACTGCTATACTTTTCAACTGCAGTACAAATTATCATCTTGACTACTCAATTATAGATTATTATTTAATTAAATATTCTTCCAATTTTATGAAAGATAACATGGTTACTTCACTTAAGTAAATAATTAATTTAAATTATGATAGATAAAAGTGATTAATTCAACTACAATTTTCAACGTGAATAATATAATGAGATTAACATGTGTTCTATCATTGTAAAATTATTGTGTACTAACAGCTAATCACAATCATTTATGCTACAATTGATGTTTATGTAAAAAAAGTTGGATATAAAATAAGTTTATGTAAAATTAATTCATACTAAAAAATTAGTAACCGCTTATTTTTATACAAGTCTAATAATTTTTGTTGCAATTTGTTAGGTTCCAAGAAATTGTACCGCTAAATGCAGGAAACGTGCTTGGGTCGGAAGATAGTGGGCCAGCAGCGAAGTGGGTGGGCCTTATTAATGAAGCCCTGAACAGCAACAACCATGAAAGCCCAATTGATAGGCAAAGCTATAACCTAGTAGCAAGCAAACAAATGGTTGGTATCTTTTTGTGCGTGTGGGTCCGCACGAATTTTAGCAAGCATGTTAGTAATTTAAAAGTGTCTCGCGTTGGCACAGGCATCATGGGCTATCTTGGAAATAAGGTACGTTATTTGACTCTCCAATTATTTTTTTATATTATATGGGGCATAAATTAATTGTGACATTTCAAGAACATTTTTTTAATTTTTGTTGTATGCTAACAATAACAGGGTTCAATATCAATTAGTATGAGATTGTACAACACCACATTTTGCTTCGTTTGCACACATTTGGCATCTGGAGAGAAATATGGGGATGAGTTGCGAAGAAACATGGACATCTCGGAAATATTAAAGAGAACTAAATTTTGTCGTTCGTTTAAATCAATTGGTCATTCACTCTCTCCCGAAAGTATACTAGAACACGAGTAAGTCCTATCTATATTTATTTACACTCTCTTTAATTAATATTATAAATATTTTTGCTTAATTAATTTGGTACTATATGTGCAGTAATATTATTTGGTTGGGAGATTTGAATTATCGACTTGCCGCTGGTTACGATGATATACATGAGCTATTAAAAAAGAATAATTGGAAGGCATTACTAGAGAAAGATCAGGTATAAAATCAAGTTTATTTTTTGTGTATATATAATTTTAATTTATGAAGTGGAAAGCATAGTTCTAATACAATGTTGTGTTGATTCGATTTTGCAGCTAAGGAGGGAGAAAAAAGCTGGTCGAATATTTGAAGGTTGGAATGAAGGAAACATATACTTTGCTCCTACTTATAAATACTTGACTAATTCTGACCAATATGTTGCCCAAACATGCAAATCCAAGGAAAAAAGACGCACTCCTGCTTGGTAAGATTTTGAGACAATATTTTCTAGTATAAAGTTTGATAACTAATGATATTTTTTGCTGAATGAATGAATTTGAAATGAAACAGGTGCGATAGAATACTATGGAAAGGGGAAGGACTAAATCAGATGTTGTATGTTAGAGGAGAGTCAAAATTCTCTGACCACAGGCCTGTGTATTCACTATTCTCAGCACAAGTGGACATGACAACAACAACCAACAATCACACTCGCTCTTCTAGTACCACTGTTCCAATATCCTGTTCCTTAAAACCATTTACAAATTCTTCTGCTACTTGTTGCCCTGCTAAAGTTCAGGCTGAAGAGCAGCTCATGTTACTAGCCAGGACACAAAGTTGCATACACACCATTTCTAGATTCTAGTAATCGTGAAGTTTTTAGAGGATCCAAGTCCATATCACTGCATATTCGGAGACAGATATTTTAGAAGAATGTTACGGCAGTGGTATAAAAAAATTATAATTCATTATCCATTTTTTTTTTGGGCATAATGGATTTTTTTTTTTTTTTGAGTTGATGATCAATGTGGGAAGGACAGAATCTGTGGTTCCCTCATCACCATGTTTAATTAACACTAAAGCTCTGGTAATTTGGTAAGCTGTCAATATGTCACAAGGCACAACAGATTTTGAGGTTGAGAAATAGTATATACTGGTTCATAATATTTGTAGTAACTGCAAGAATTATTATAGATTACTGTAAAATATTATTGTAATCTTGTAGATATATGTTTATTACTAGTATCAGATTGGTGAAAGACTTATTCATGAATCACCAGTCATGTGCTGCGGAAGGTTTCTCTTTTGGTATTTACTTGTATTATTAGCAATATTTGGAAGTTGTAATACTAAAATTAATGTGTTGAGAAAAGGGTCAAATTCTACTCAACTAACTTATCAGTAATTCACTCATCAGACAACAAAACTGAATGAAGGTGACATTTGATTGATCATTAGCAATTTTGTTGTCTAATTGACAAATCATACTGCTACATCAAAAACATTGACTATTACATTCATAATCCAAATATCAAACAACCTAAAACCTATATATATATAGTTGTTGTTGTTGTTGTTAAATAGGCATTTGGACTGCTAGCTAACTGAATCAAAGTGGAAAAATTTAATTTCCTCAAACTTGTTCATCTCGAGCAATGTTGTTTCCTGCACCAAAGTTAATGCTAGTAATGACCTCATGATTAGGATGCACCTCTTTGTCGTTACTCTCTGTAGTTTGCTTAGCTGGTAATATTTCATCTTTTATAATTGGACTTGGTGAGTCATAATCTTTACTTTTACCCCATACCACTAAATACAGTCCAAAAATAATTACAACAGCACCAATCACCCTGAAAAAATTATCAGATTAAGAATTCATTTGACTTTTATTTTATATACTTTCACTGTAAAAAGTTTTACACTCTAAACAAATCAGGTATATGTGTTTGGTCTAGACTTGAATTTCATACTTAATTAATTACCTTCCAAGGTAAATTTTCTCAGCCAAAAAGAAGGAACCCATGATAGCTACGATGACCATACAAAGGGGATTGAAAGTTGTAACAAAAACTGGACCTCTATATTTCATCACTGCTCCTTGAATGTAATAGGCCATTCCTGAACAAACTATACCCTGCATGTGAATATTTAAAACATTTATTAAAGACCATGAAGTGTCGTGTTTATCATTGTTGCTCATAAGACATGTGTTGGACACTAATAGTTAAGTGTCCTATTTAAATATTATTTTATCAATTTAGACTTGTATTGGATTGGACACTCAGCTCACACTTGTGAAGTTGACACAACACAAGACAGAACAGACAGGAAGTCTCAATACAAATTCATTTTGTTTACGAATGACTTTTGAAAAAGTTAGCTTTATATTTGTGTGTACAATATGGATTAAGTTAGCATTATAGTTAAAACCTGAACAAAATTAGGTTTATTTCTTATTTACACTTTTAAATTTAAGTGTAATTGGTTAGTCCTACATTAATTAATACTATAAAATATTGTGTCTAAGTCTTTAGATGGTGTATGTGGTATGTTTTTTAATTATGTAACCTTTTTAAAACTTGCTTACACAAGGCTTTGGATGTTAGTGTTGATTTTAAATTTTGATAACTTTTTGGATACTTTCCTTGAGTTTTAATAATGGTGGATAAGCATTTTTTTTTTATGTATGGATGTACAAAAGGTGGTGATAATTTTGGCTAATACACATAAGAAATTAACTTACACTATAGACCGCAGCCAACAATTTTGTATCCCAATTCAAAGACCAAACCGAAGGTTCACCTCTTTCCATAATCAAAGCTACTATGCCACCTTCAACTGTTCCTAATAGGCATATCCATGCTGTAAGAGATAGCTCAGCAGGATAGGTTTCAAGAGTAATAGCCTTCACAGATTAATTAACAGATGAAATTGTATTAGGGAAGAAAAGCATAAAATTGAAAGAAAAAAAATTGTTTTTAGATATATTAGTCGTGTAAGCATTAGACATGATTATCTTTTATTTTTGTGATTTGATAAATATATCTTTGAAATTGTAAAATATCATTCAAAATAATTGTTCCGTTAATTTATGTCACCAAATACTATGATGACATTAATTGAATATGTGTCATTTCTATATTGATACTATTACATCAATGTATGTTCATTAAGAACTAATTTGTCTATGAAATTTATGTGATCTTAGGAAAAAAAAATGTCAATAATTACAATTGTACATAAACTAATTACTTACAAATTAGTATGTATATTTAATTAACGTATCAGATTATAATATCTAACAATAAAGGTTAATAGATGACTATTTTAACTAACATTTTACTATATATTTATCAATTCACATACTATTTTAATGGATATTTACAATTTCAATGACTAATTTATATATGTTTTATATAGATAAGAGGTTAGAAACTCACTTGGAGAATCATGAAACAAGCGCAACTAAAACAGCCAATTGTGATCATAATTGATCCCTTTATTGGATGTTGAAGATTTGCCCCACCATTGTGTTGGATTTGGGTGCTACTTCCATGTGTCCCAAAAATATTAAGCATTGGGCCTTTTAACAATGTCATAACCATGGCACCTGAAACAGTGGCTAATGTCCCAACCACCTTTGCTTGACTATGTGTACTTTTCATTTTTATCTTCTCAAGTCTGCACACAATAAGCAATTAGTTCAATTTCAGATCAATCGCATAAAAATTAGTATTAGAAAGTTTTTATCTTATATGCAAAATATTGAAGTGGATTTATCATAAATATAAAAAATATTCAAGTGAACTTTGATTCATACAAATGAAGATTTGACATGCACATGTATCTGAGTTTTTACTAGGCTAGTTAGTTTAAACTATATATGTACTAAAAAAAATAGCAAAGTATTTTTCACTATTAAAAAAATAGCAAAGTATAGATCAATTTCATTTTTTTGTCTCTAATTTATATTGGTAATTGAGCTTTTTCTCATAGTGATTTTTTAGAAAACATGGAATGCTATATGCCAATTTAATGTTATTTGCAGTTAGTGAAAAATCTTACTTGAGAATACAAGCCATGACAAAGGTAATGGCAGGAAGGACATTGATCATAGCAACTGCAAAAGTTGCTGTTGTATACTTCATTCCCAAAAAATACAAATTCTGATCAATAACTGGCCTGCCATAAGATAGTAGTAATAATTAATTATAATCAAAATCAAGGGAAGTTTTTCCATGGAATGGAGAATATGTTTAGCCATGCAGAAAATTACTCTAGCACACCAAGAGCCACTAGCTTCATAAAGATTGAAAATGTCATCTTTGGCCTTACTTTCCTGTTTAAAAAAATGTAGATAATTAATTACTTCAACTTAATTCACCTTCATGTTAACTCAAGTCTTGATCTTAAATGAAATATAAACAAAAATAGTATTTTAAAAAATATATCTGGTCAATATTTTAAATATATACATAAGTTTTTCAACTACTACTTTTAGTTATATTTCATTCTAAAAACAGAGAAAGAGAAGGACATTAAACTTACTTTTCCAAGATCACCGCAAAAGGCGCAATGACAATGAAGGCAACGGCGTGGCGATAAACCACGAGTACATAATTGCTCATTCCTTTGTTAAGTGCAGCTTTGGATAGAACATCCATACCAGCATATCCAAATTGCAAGAACACTACAGCTATGAATGGTTTCAATTTATCAAACCTTTTTTGGTCACAACATTCCATCTTGTGTTTCTTTTTTTCAGCTCAAAACTTAATTACCTCTTTCTTGAGCCACAAGTATGAAATAGCACAATGAAGCCTTGTGTTTAAATATTAAGTTAAGGCTTAGAAAAACAGTATAACACTATACATACATATATAGTAGTAGCTCTACTAATTCAAGTAACCAAGTGGGTGTGACATAAATCAACAGGATTTAAAATAAATAAAAAGTCAGTGTCACGCTTTCAATTATTACTATCTTTTCCTTAGTTGAATGTTACTCATCATGGAGTAGCTTTTATCATTTTGTTCACTTGTTTTCTTAATACTGCTATCATTTTCTTACAAATTTTGCATGTACTATATGTGAAGATTTTCAATACAAAAGTTGTCTGTATTTCTCATGAGAAAAAGCTATGCTCCAATATATATGATGAGGAGAAATCTAAGGTGGCAAGTTTTGATAACTTGTTTACTATAGACTAGAACTTTAAAATTGTTAGATGATAGACATAGTCTTGTGGAAGTAGTAGTTTTTGGTTCTCCGCATTCCGAGGACTCAAAAAATGATTTGATTGATATTTGTTCGATAAAATTAAGAAAGACAAATATGCGTCTCTTAAAATTGAACTCGTTAAACCGACACCAATTAGATCATTACCTCAACCATAAAGACGATGAGGGTCGTGAATTTCTACTATTGAAAAGTGTCATCAATCATTAATAGAGTTTCGACTGATTTTTAATCACGACCCACGATGGACTATATATTGTGTTGATTCTCCGAGACACTCAAATGAAGTGCTAGTTTCTTTTTGAAGTATAAACTACAATGTCACAAGTGTTATCCATAGAATTTACATATTATTTTTTTATAAAAATGTTTTTTTTTTACTGACAAAGAAATTTACATTGATCTCCTTCCAATGGACTCTATCAAAGATTGAACTCGCAATCACCTGTCAGATCAAATACATATTTTTTACTACTAGATCAAATCAATATTCTTTTGAGAGCAGATGAAAAATTCAAAAAAGAAGTTGATAAAAAAGGTTGTGAATTATTTAGGTGCATTATTGAATTCAATCCAAAGAATCAATAGTGACATATGAAAGATGATTAGCACAAGCATAATAATGATACATGCCCTGTTATTTAGTTTGGCTTTCTAACATTAATGTGTTAAAAGGTTTGGTCCGAGGTCAAGGTTCCAATTAAAGTATGTTAAGCACTTAGGTCCACTTCGTATTTGGTGACTCTAAGCCTTTTTAAACGCGTTGCTTCTTTGTGCTTTTCATATGTGCCAACCACTAACATTCCATTTGGATATTCCACCTCCTTACTTGGTTTATTTTCTGTGTTCATTCTTAGCACATTGTATAAATGAGGGAGTCTATTCCCCCACTTATTATTGTGTAAAAACAATTACTCTTTTGTTTGTGTGTTTTTTTAAAGAAATTTAAAATACTTTCCTCCTCTCATAATAATTGAGTTATTAAATTATTTCACACATATTAAAAAAAGTGTATAAATAAAATAGATAATATTATTATTAATAAATTATTCTTCTCAAGTATTTGTACATTATTAATATCATAAATATATAGTAAAAAATGTTACCTTAAAAGTTACGCAAATAGTAAATTAAAAGTTACAATTGAAAAATAGTGCATATAATTTATTTTGGAACAAATTTTTCTATCACTTATTATAGGATGGATTATTATGGATATTAAGATTATTTATCAACACACTAACACGGTAAGAACACATAATTTTTTTTCTCGCTTTTGCTTCTCTTCCTCGCAGTCAAAACACATATCGGGAAACGAATTTAGGAGTGTCATTACTCACAATTGAAAAAAAATGAAATACCAACAAAAACTATATACATAAAATATAAAGTTGGTTGTCAAATTCAACGCGACTAAATTAGAGATGAATTTTGTCTCTAAATTTGTCGTTATTTGAATCGACAATGTTGAGTCCACAGAAATCCATTTCAGTGGAGAACTTTCGATAATCGGCAATGTCGTAATTGGAGAAAGCTTTGATCGAATGGAAATGGAGTGAAAGTGAAAAAAATATAACATATTAAAGGTTCATCATATGAATGTGCGGATAAATAAATTTAAAGATTTGAAATTACCTATATGTCATGTCATGCATCACTAAACTCATTTGTGTATGGTAGACATTGTCATAATTTGTAGGAGAGCAAAATGGGTTTGATGCCCATTTAGTCTATTTAGTTGAAATTTTGGACATGTCGCTGCTAATTGGTTTGTCTGACTGAATTAAAATCACCACACACACGATTTGCACTCTACCCCTTGAGATATTTTTTCTCTAATTGTATCCACAACACCACCTGTCTACCTCTCCCTTCACAAGGTGAATAAACATTTGCCACCGCAATCCTCTCTACAAATAACACATGCTCTATCATAGTAGACCTTTCCATCACCCATAAAACAAGTAAACCTTCAAACTGCCCAATAGAAGGACCAAAAGAAAATTCGAAGTCTTTCAAACCCCACAACATCTCACAAACAAAAAGACCGAAAAATGTCTTCCATTTACGTTTCTAGTATAAAAACCAATTACGGTTTTTTATCTTTGATCAAAGAAAATACTTCTTTCTTCTTAGCCATCCCATCCAAACCTCTATAAAAACTAACACACGCCTATCACCCCATCCGAAAACAACTACATTACTCCCATCCTTATAATTAGAATTTTTTATATGACTTTAATTTTTATGCACCGACAGTGCAAAAAAATTTATATGACCTGTATATAATAACTAATCATGTACGTGATTTTAGTAGTAATTATAAAAAAGTTATATTTTATTAATGATTATAATTAATTGACTGCGTAAAAACTTTTTACATGTAAGTATATATGAATTAAATTATTTTGATATTATAGTATATTTTCTAATAATTAAATATCAAACGCCAAACATTACAATATTATAATATTAATAGGAAATGGAAAGGAAATAAATAAATATATAAATAAACCAATTTGACGGGTAATGGAGGGTAGAAAATTGCGCAAATACGGACTCATTGTTAGACTACCTATTATCGAACCATATGTAGATGATTAGTACTGCAAACTTTATTATGTTTTAGATGTTTGTTGAAGGTGAAGATGATGGTTGGAATCTTACATTGTCGCGTGATCACTGTGATGGATAAAAATAGTTAGGGATGGGCAAAATTTGAAAACCGAACTGAACTAGTTTTCAGTTCTAAAAAACCGAACCAGTTTTCAATTCAAAAAACTAAACCGAACCAAACTGATTTTAATTTAATTTTTTTATTCCTATAAGCCAAATTTTACATAATTACCCCTAATTATTTGTAAAAAAAAATTCGGTTCTAGTTTTTTAACCAAAAAACCGGTTCGGTTCAGTTTTTAGAACTGAAAACCGGTTCGGTTCAGTTTCAATTTTAAAAAAACCAATTTGAAAACTAATTCAGTTCAGTTCTATAATTTGGTTCAAATTTTGGTTTTTTTGAACACCCCTAAAAATAGCGGTTATAAATAGGGCAATGGTAATCTTGTGAACTCATTTTTCTAAGTTTATCTACTTTTATATTCACAAATGAATTTTTGTATTTCTTTTAAAGAAATTGGAGAATGAAACATTATTATTATTATTAATAATGGTAGCATTAATAATCATTAGATGGAATTTCAGCTTCGTCCTTTGAGGCTTACGAACACTTTTCATTTACTTGCTGTTAATATTTATTAAACCATAGATTTACTTTTAATCTTACCTTAGAAACAATAACTGAGAGAAAAATATCAATATGTAATAGCCAAAGTTTGGTTGTTTGAAAAGCCTTAATCAAGTAAAATTAGTTTGGCTTGTAACTAAAAATATTTGATGACTTGTTATGTTTTATGCAAATCATCTCAAATAAAACCAGAAAAATTGACTACATAATATCTCTACTGTTTTTTTTCAGGTTTATATTTTGGGTTTAAGGTCCAAAGGTTTTATTTGAGTAAAAAAAAGGGGTCCAACGATTATTCATATATATGAAAAAGGTCCAAGGATAGTCAACGTTGGTTGGTTTGGTTGATAGATTCCGACGTGTCACACATGAGATGTTCACCTTCCTCTTCATTGTGGCCAACAAATTTCGAATAATATCAAAGATTCGAAGTACAATTGTTGGAGATCTGCCATTAACTGAAATTATTTGGTGCATGTGATTTCCTTGCATGCAAGTTTTTTGGTACACTTCAATATTACATTAGTAGTATTATATACCAACCATGAATTAAACATTGTAGTTTTTTGAGTTTACAATTATTAATACAAATTTTATATATAAAAACAAAAACACAAGTGGTTCCGTTTAAAAAAGAACAGAACCATAAATAAAAGTTATATAAATTGGCCTTTAAATTTTCATTTTTGGTCCTCCGTGTGCGTATCTCTTTACATTTTAAATTTTTAACTTACTAAAACCAAACAAGAAGACTATGAGGCCATTTGTAGTCCTCTGGGCCCAAAAAGGAAAGTGGGGAACACATTACTGTATTATTATCATTCACAACAGAACTCAATAGGATGTTGTGGTCCTATATTCATAATCAAGTGGAATTCTCATGCTTAAAAGTGAAATTCTCCCCGATAATTATCATAAACAAAAAATTAACATCAAATCTTCATCATTATTATAAGTAAAAGTAATCGGGACATCTGTGGGTTTTAGTGCTCGTGACAACAGCACAAAAGAAGGGGTCTCTTGAGGAATTTTTTTCCCTTTCTCTTATATCCATAAAGAGAGGGGGTCTCGAGGGAAATATATCTCTAAACTTATTATTTTCATTTTTGTTTAAAGCATCATTCTTAACGCATATTAAATTGTTAATCTGGCCTATAGCTTATTTGAACAAAGCTAATGCAACCTACAACACCCAAGTTTGGCTTGGGCATCAAGCACTGCTTGAAATCCACGATGCTACAAACAGATTACCTTCATTTTTACACATTATTATCAAGTGTTAGGATCTTTATGAAATCTCGTTAAACCACTAATTGAAACTTCTTAATATCACGACCAAACTTGCATTGAGACAAAAATTGATCAATAAAATGTGAATCCAAACATACTATTAGTGTGTTGGTAAAACCATATCAAGAGGCACTTGACCATAGAAGCTACCTCTTGGAGCTTTAGATTTGGCGCCCATTTGTGGGCTAGCCACAGCAGAGACATAGTTAGCTTTTCTTTTTTTTCCTGGAAACTCCAAACTAAAGAATGTAGATGTCGATTATGTCATTCATAGTAATGCAAAGGTTCAGATATTTGGGAGTACCATAAATGTGAACCACACCATGACCATAAGCCAGATGCGGACTGGGTTCCTGCTTTGAGCCTTGGTTTCAAGAAAGACACGATGTACATGACCAATCTCCTGAAAAAGAGGGAGTTTAAGCAACAATAAATTGACATAATTAATTTCCCAACATAGGGAAAATCTACCATTCACACACCCAATGAGTAGCAACTATAAAATAATATGAATTCATACATGCACTAATGACACAGTCATTGACAAAATTAAATTTCTTAGTCAAATGTATGCCCTCGAGCTTCCCATTAAGAACCACAGCATGCAGATTTTTGGGCAGCCTGAGCAGCCCCAGTCCCTTGGTCTGGTTGGTTAATCTTGATTGTCTGGGGCTGCAAATAAACAAAAATGGAAAATTTAGCAGGGAACTGATGAGAGAATTCAACCAGAAAGGGAATTTTAGTTAAACTTAAGATGCAGGGCAATAATTATCTAAACATGAAATAAAATACATTCATGAAATATTGCATTTTATCAAATAGAAGGCATTAATAAAAAGATTAAAAAACACGACAATCCATGAATACTAGTAAAAAGTCCAAAATAAAACCTCAGATTTTGAGTCACTATCTGCAAGTCTTTGCTTGATGTCCCGAGCTATTGAAAAGAAAACCTCCTCCACATTCAGATTTGTTTTTGCACTCTGTACAAGCACACAATCAGTACCAACAGATGAGCGACTTGTGCATGCAATTTCAATATGAGCGTTGAGAGCTACTTACAGTCTCAAAAAACTTGATACCATATTCATCTGCAAGCGCTTGACCCTTAGAGGTTGGCACAGCCTAAGGAGGAGAACATTGATGGATATCATACACAGCATAAAAAACTACATGAGTCCAATGCGTATAAGCGCATCAAAAATGGCAAGAGTAAAAGTTAGAAGGAGAGAGAACATACCCTTTTGCTTTCATCCATGTCAGCTTTGTTGCCCACCAGTATCTTGTTAACATTGTCAGAAGCATGTTGCTCAATGTTACGAATCCAATTCCTAATATCTGGACACAACATGATATAAGAATATTTGCCATGTACAAAAGAAATAAAACTTATTGTCATGATCTGGACACAAGCTGAAATAAGTCTTATTGTCATGTAAAAGAACTTAAAACTCATTGCAAGCATTTGAAACCGAAATGTCAGGTTGAAATGTTGAAGAATTGAATTAACAGGATATAATGGATGTTCTATACCAAGACATTAAGATTTAAGGAAACACAGATTTGAGAAGAGGAAATAATAAAAGAGGACTAGCATGTAACGTAAGAGTGGGAGGAAGGAAAAATTACTGTTAAAAGAAGACTCGTCAGTAACGTCATATACAAGCAAAATACCCATAGCTCCACGGTAGTAAGCTGCAAAAGAAGGATTAATACTTGTGATAGAAGCTCCACAATTTACATATATGAAATGGTAGCAGAAGCAAATTGGTAATTAAATTTGAAAGACTAAGCAACATTCTACAAATTAATATTACAATTACATTTAAGGCCTTTTCCAATAGGTGGAATCAGTTCCATTGAACAAACATCAGGATGATGTCCTATCACGTTTAATGACAGATTCTACACTGTGATTTTACATCTATAAATAGTGCCAACCTCCTAATGAGTCGATGCATGTACCAAAAAGTAAGGTTATAAACAGTGGGGTCAATGACAAAAATCCAGCCATTTGATGAGTCTGATATTGCCCAGAATTTTTCAAGGCCAGCCTAAAACCAACCTTCTGAAGAAGTTCTGCGTATACAATTTGTTGAGATAATTGCAGATTAAGATTCAAAATATTGAGATATGCTTTCACTTGAATATATTAATATTTCACAAGTATATAATTTGTGATGTAATTAGGATTGGTTTAGTCAAGATTTAGTCCCTCAATTAAGGGATTCACCTTGTACAGAGTTGTATTATAAACATACATGCAAGCTGGAAACCTCTGAAGATGTTTTAGCACCAAACCTTCAGTCTCAAGTTGGTACCAGAGCTCACAATCAGTGAGCCTAAAAAAAGTACCAAAATCCCAGTTGTAATGTCTTGAAACCCCAGTAATCTGTCGTGTACCCAGACCCATCAATCGGTCTCTCTTTAGTGGCAAACCATTGAGCCTTCCTTGCTGGTCCATTATCGTTCGTATACCAATTGCTATGATATCTGGCAGAAGGCTGAGAATGTTTATTCTAATGATACTCAACGACTACAGTGTTATTCATAGTTTAGCAACCCTTCAGATGACAAAAGATAACATCATGTCTCATGCTAATAAAGCTCAGACAGACAGTACACGAGTTCAAGCTCCTTTGGATCACAATGACTCAAATAAGATGCTTAAGAAACTAGACAATGTCTACATGATTTATGTCCTTTGTAACCTTCATCAAAAGTATGACTCTGTTCAGAGTCACATTCTTATTGCATCAGATATTCTCTCGACAAAGGATCTCATCAGTCGCCTCATATCTCTTGATTTTGTTCTTTTTTGTTGGGAAGCTACATTATTTGGCCATGACAAGGCTAGATATATTTAGAGAAAATTGGGGTAGCACCTATAGAAGAAAAGATGGTAGAAATTCAGCGTAGGTGGTTTGGGCGTGTGGAGAGGAGACTTGAAGATTCTGTAGTAAGGAGAGTATATAAAATCGCTAGAGGCAAAGGAAGACCTAGAAAAGTTGTAAGAGAAACTATTAGGAAAGACCTATAGTGGGATATGGCTTGGTTGTTGTTGTTGTTGATGACTAGGCTAGATATTTCATATGCAGTTAGTATTGTTGCTCAATTCCTAAATTCTCCTTAATATGGTCATTGAGATCATATGGTTAGAA
This sequence comes from Cicer cuneatum, assembly GCA_037974295.1. NCBI lineage: Eukaryota > Viridiplantae > Streptophyta > Magnoliopsida > Fabales > Fabaceae > Cicer > Cicer cuneatum. The sequence continues at coordinate 65,428,886 of JBBPBO010001986.1, read as the reverse complement.
TTTTGAGATACATTAAAGGATCTTGTGGGAAAGTTCTTGTTTACACAGAAATAGGTCATTTAGATACTGTTGCATACTTACATATGCAAATGCAGATGGGGCAGGAAGTCCATTTGAAAGACGGTCCACAGCTGGAATGGATATTGGGTTCTTATTGGCAGCATTTGTGATAACTAAGCAATTTTACATTTTGCCTCTAACTCGGTCTTTCATGAATGAACTAAGCATATTGAGGTCGATTGTCACTTTATTCGTGAGAAAGTTGTGGTTGGCGAGATTACTACTTCATTTGTAGGCTCTATTGATCAATTAAAACATTTTCACAAAGTCTCTTCAAGGACTAAGGATAACATGCATATACGACAAGCTTGATTGTATGCTCCAACTTGAGGAGTGTTGATGTATGTGCAAATTTGGTTTCAGAATATTGAGATATGCTCTCCCTTTAATATATTAGAATTTTCCATACATAATTAGGGTTGACATAGGATTGGTTTAGCCTAGATTTAGTCCCTTAATTAATGGATTCTCCTTGTACAGATTTGAATTATAAATAGAGTACATGCAAGCTGAGAGCTAATCTCTCAAGTTGTTTTACAGCCAAACATTCAGTCTCCAGTCAACCAAATAAACAAAGCATGCCATCTAAATAGAATTACAATAAGCAACTACGGAATGAACTAAAGATCGTTAGAAAAATCTGGTGATCATTCTATAACATCCTTCTAAAGAGCATGGCAAAATTTTAGAGTACATGTGAGATATAAATTGACAACAGAAATCTATGATGTCAATCTCAGATAGCGGGATCGCGGATAGCAGGATGACCGCTATTGCAAAGGTCAAAAAAACGTACATAAACTATACGTAAAATACAAACAGTATACAAAAATACTAAAAAAATAGCAAAATGCACAAAATTAAAGGGATAATCATACTTCACAACCAAAATCCAACATCAAAATGAAGATGAAGATGAAGATGCAGATATTGTTCTTAGAAAACCAGAAGAAAAAAAAATAGAGAACAGAGCAGGAAAACAGAGCAAAGTTGCACAAAACAGAGCAGCCTTCGCGAGAGGCAGTGAAGAACAGTAACAGAGTAATGAATGCACAGTGATGAGCGCACAGAAGCAGAATGATGAATGCGGAAGAAAGCAGATTGATGAACGCAGATGAAAGCAGAGTGATGAACAACGGCAAAATGCACGATGCTGAACTGAAAACCCCTTCGTGGGCTTTTAATTGTTTAATTATAATAATAATAATAATAATAATAATAATAAAATATTAGGTCTCAGATGCGAAAAGACCCGGATGGCCTAAATGAAAAAATAAAAACCCTAAAACAAAAAACAAAAACCTTGATGCGTGTACGTACGGGGGTTGAGCCGCGATTCGCGGCCGCAAGTGCCACAACCGGTGAAGGAGTTTCCATGGCCGGTGGAATCGCAGCAAGGCCGTCCACCACACCAGGATTCCGGGATCACGCGCGATGTCGCCGGGATTGACAACACAGACAGAAATTTTAACCAACTAAATCAAAGCTGACTCTAAACCTATGCAATAAATCCTGCCAATCATAGCACCCAGGACAAACTAAATAGTTGACATGACATATATACTCTATAACGAATGTTGTTGAGGGTGTTAAAATATTATCAAAAGATACAACTCAGACTACATCTTCTCCGATTTGAAGGAATAAAAAGATAGATAAGTAGGAAAATACTCATAATTTAATACTAACTTTTGAAAGTAAACTTTTCACATAGATATAATAAAATTTGTGCATGAAAAATCACAACAGAGCTTGAACTGAAACAGTCTCAACTTCTAGTTATGCCTAAATGAACTTTCAATATACACTAACCAGTTGTGATAGTACGGAACCGCTCTTGACCAGCTGTATCCCATATTTGCAATTTGATTCGCTTGCCATCAAGCTCAATGGTCCTTATTTTGAAATCAATGCTGAAGGATAAAACAAATTCTAGTGACATCAGACCCATCTCAACATAACAGATAGAGACAACAAAGAAAACACAAACAACTATTACGTGATTGAACAAAAGAAACCTACCCAATGGTTGTGATAAAACTAGTTGTAAAAGACCCATCAGAGAAACGCAATAGAAGACAACTCTTACCCACACCTGCCAATACAAACAACATAATCAGATCCAAAAAACACTAAAATATCTTGAACACAATCACTGCCAATTCAGTAAACATAACAATTAACTTCAATGCCAATTAGAAATTACCCCCATTCACTACAATATATTCCTTTGACACATACACAACAGTTTAAGTCATAAAATAAAAATTTACACGGGAGTAAAAATAAAATTAATGTATGCAGTTGATCTGAACTTCATTTTTCAAAACCTGTGATATTTCCTTTGCCCCCGAGGTGCCAGCTTAGTGGTAGAAGTTTGACATTGTAACATCGCGAGACATGCTCAAATCTCGTATGGGGAAGTTGTAAAATAGTCATTAGTGTCACCGTTATTAATATTAATTTCCCCTTCCCCAATTTAAAAAAAAAAAAACACAAAAAATACAAATTTAAAAGTTCAACCGCAAAATCAAATGTGAATCTAGAAGCGGTAAGAAACCCTAAAAATCCTGATATTACATTTAACTAAGCAGACCTAAAGTAATAGTGCGGCAAATTAACGAATCAAGAGGGTATGATTCCCATATACAAGATCAAAAGAAATTTTCAAGAGAAAAACAAAAATAAATCAGAAATTAAAACGACAGTTGAAGGAGTGAAAGAAATGGTACCGCTATCACCGATAAGGAGAAGTTTAATTAGGTAATCGTAATCAGCACGAGCTCTAGCAGGTGGAGCAGCCATCGAAACAACACAACGCAACAAAACCTATTCCTCTGCGAGCGTATAAACCATTAATCGTTTATTAATTACATTCACAAACAGTGAAAAATCAAAAATCAATAACATATTTATATGATTATATATTCGTTTAATAATTTGGCGAAATGAACAATTAATAAATAAATAAATAGAAAAGTGGAGATACCAGAGGAGATGAGGAAGAGCAATGTTAAGATCTAAACAGGAAAATGAGAGAAGAGAAAGAGGAAAAGCGTGTAACGTCAGCACCGGTCGGGCGTTGAATTGGGGGAAAAGGGTTTTTTTTTTTTTTGTGTACAAGGAGAAAAGGGTTTCATTCATTTATTTCTAGTCTCTTAATCTTAATTTAATTTTTTACTTTGATGCTGAATTAATCTTAATTTTTTCTAGTTTATTAATCTTAATAATAAATTAATAATGGATCCATCTAAAACACTGACTATGTCTGTGACTCAACTCAATTATTAGCCCTCTGTTTATTTTTATAATTGTGATTGAATTCCACTGGGTGTGATTACCAAAACCACGCTAATTTTCCTATTTCCTTTGATTTATTAGGGACTTCAGATTCAACTTTTAGTTCAATAAATGTGATACTAAAAGTATAAAATTAATTTATATATTTGGATTTTGTTAAATATAATTGATTTTTATTATAAAATTCATTTAACTTGAAGTTTTTGTTTCTAAAATTAATTTTAGATTGAGAATTTAATTTAAAATTATATTGTTTTAATACATTACCTAAAATTAAGTTTAAAAATAAATTAAAAATCAATTTTAAAATCACAATTTTTAGTTAAAATTTAACTCTAAAAATATAATTAATTTTACTTAATAACGTCTAAATATATAAAAAAAATATAATTTTATGAATATAGAGCCGCTTTTGACTCTCTTGAAATTTAATTAAATGCATTTTTATGTATCAAAGTGGTTTTATATTACCACCATGCTACTTAATCCGATTCTTCAAATAGTGGAAAATTAATAAAGTGAACAAATTAACGATTAATATTATAAATATTTATAATTTGATTCTTCTATTTATATATATATATATATATAATATTATTCATTAATTTATTTATCTATGATTAATATTAATTTTATTTATCTACTGTATTTGTATTTGGTTAGTTTTGTGTGTCAAAATATGTGTGATTGATGAATGGTATTTTAAAAGAGAATATAGAAAAAATGATTTTCTTTAGACAATGAAAGTAAGACCACTTTTAATGATTTCAAAATGTGACCCATCCTGGCATGCTTGTGTGGGAAATTATTCACCCTCGTAATAAATTTTGGGTCAAATTTTCTGATGACAGATACTAAGGTTGAATAAAAAAATTTCTCAGAGAATACCCCAATTTAATGTCTTTGTGACATATGGCTCTATTATTTGGAGAGTTCATAATCATGTTGAGCAAAAGGTAGTTTAGTTGTAGATGAATCGTTGTGAAACGTAGATTCTCCTTTGATGGAAAAGTTTGACATCTATTATTCTATCAAATAGCGTATTTATCATCGTAAGCCCTTCTAATTCATCTACATCATCTAATATCGAATTGTCTATTGTGTCTGAGAATGATCTGTTACGAGCGAGAAATAATTCTAAAAAGGAGAGAATATTTCGTCCACCAAGCAAGAGAGAGTGTTAACCCTAAGAAATTGGAGGTTCTCATCCATCTCTTGGCTCCATCTTGAAAGCTCTTCAACAGCTCAACATGGTATTACTTTCAAGATAAGTGACCTAAAATACTAATTTTAGGTGTTCAAATAGATACTGCCTTCGTGTGGGAAATTATTCACCCTCGTAATAAATTTTGGGTCAAATTTTCTGATGACAGATACTAAGGTTGAATAAAAAAATTTCTCAGAGAATACCCCAATTTAATGTCTTTGTGACATATGGCTCTATTATTTGGAGAGTTCATAATCATGTTGAGCAAAAGGTAGTTTAGTTGTAGATGAATCGTTGTGAAACGTAGATTCTCCTTTGATGGAAAAGTTTGACATCTATTATTCTATCAAATAGCGTATTTATCATCGTAAGCCCTTCTAATTCATCTACATCATCTAATATCGAATTGTCTATTGTGTCTGAGAATGATCTGTTACGAGCGAGAAATAATTCTAAAAAGGAGAGAATATTTCGTCCACCAAGCAAGAGAGAGTGTTAACCCTAAGAAATTGGAGGTTCTCATCCATCTCTTGGCTCCATCTTGAAAGCTCTTCAACAGCTCAACATGGTATTACTTTCAAGATAAGTGACCTAAAATACTAATTTTAGGTGTTCAAATAGATACTGCCTTCGGTCATCTCTTTTTATATGCGAGATATCTTAATTTTTGTCGATTAAATTATTGTTCAATTGTCTTTTATAAAAAAATTGGATGAAGTATTATATTTTGTTGTTCTTTATGTGGCTATTGAAGACACAACAATTAAAATTAACTAACATTGGTTAAATGGAGTTTGTTATATTGCGTCAAAATGGATGAAAGAATGATAGGTTTCGCCAAAATAGATACTCATCCAAATCAATATATCAAAATGAACGTGATGATTAAAACTAACGTGCAATGGGTTTGATCCAACTTTCGTTCCAAATCACACAATTTCGTTTGAGATGTTTATTTCAACACAACCACTTGAATTTGTGAAGCAAGTGTCAATCATATTGGACTCGCTACTTTTTTGTGTTTTGCATTCCACTGTACCACTATAAATCTTTCGTCTCCCTTCTTTTTTTTTTCTTTCAAAGCACAATCAAGACCTTGTTGAACTAAATATTTTTGGACTGTGCATTGTCATGAAGAGAAGTACAATTTCTCGTAAAACAAAGGAATATCGAGCTTCAATATAATAACGAAATGTATCTAAATTTGTCTCTTCAAATGAATGACATGACATGTTTTTTCACTTTCTCATTTGAGTATAACATTAACTATGATTGTCAATTGTTAGCAAACCATTAAGAGAAAATTTATACACAAGCCAAAACACACCCACACAAGAAACAATAAATAAATAAAAGAAAACTCACAAATTTGTTATGATTTGACACTTCGACATAATCCACAACGTCACAACAAAATATTTTATTGCTCAACTTGTAATTTTTACAAATAAATAATTGTAGATTATCTCAGACAATATTTGCACACAAAAATTGTAAAGTCTCTCGTAACAATAGTTTGCCTTTACAATTTGTGTCCCTACTATTAAGTCAATTCAGGTGCATCATTCAAAATTTTGAATGTTTTTTATCATTTATGTTTATGATATTATAAGAATATTTTCTACAAAAATTTGAATTTTTTAACAAGGGATGAACTTTTAAATTTTCGATGTTTAAAAATTCATATTTAATTTATTTTTTGTTAAAAAAATATAAATTTTCGTGGAAAATATTCTTATAGTGTTATAAAAATGTTTGCAAAAACTCATTCAAAAATTTAAATATTACACATGAACTAAAAAATTGTAAATATAAAATAATTAAAGAACTACTGAAATTTTTTAAAGAAACTAAAAAAAATGTTTTATTTATAAGAATAAAAAATTTATTTAATAAAAATAACAGACTCACATACTTTAAATCATGTGGTTGGCATTCACGTGCACTATTTCAATGCATAAATTCACATACGCAAACTCAATCAATTCAAAATTTACAATGGGATGTTAATAGACGATATAGAATGTGTTTCAGAAAATAAATACAATGCTGTAGAAATTTTTCAATACCATGCATGATATTCTTGACGTAATTTAAAAATATTTCTCGTTATATTTTTACCAGTTTTGCTTTAGTTTTTTCTTACAATGTAAGAAATGCATTGAGAGGTTTAAAATGTTGTTTTAGCTAATTTTTACAATAATGACGTTATATATATATATATATATATCCTATTGTAGTATAGTTATTTTAAATTAAGTTAAAAATATATTCTTAAAATAATAATTACTTTTTATTTGAAATTTATTAAATAATAATAATTACTTTTTTTCCATTATCAGTCCATAGAGAATTATTATCTTATTTGTAACGTATTTTTAAAAATAAAAATAAAACATTTTTTCATAGTTATTTAGATGATATACCCTTTTTTAGTATCATTTTGCTCGTCAATCTCATTATTGGTTTGATGGGATATCTTCTTGAAATGGTATGACATATATAAATTCCATTCAATGATAAATATTATAGATTATTTTAACGTCTCTCGCATAATTATTCAAAAATGCATAAATATTAATCTTACAAATACTTATAAGAACTTATACCATGTAATAAATTAAAAATAGAGTTAGATATGTTTGACTTAAATATATTTTTGGTTATTTTATTTCTTAAAAGTGAACTTTTGTTTTCTTATTTTTAAAATTGTTTTTTGGTCTCTATTGATAAATTAGAGATTTTTTTGTCTCTCACCATTTTTTATCATGTGACTCATAAATGACATTTGCGATTTGGTTAAAACAATTTATATGTTATTATTTTTTAACTGATTTTATTATTTATTTATTTTACTTATATATTTGCTTATAGAAATTCAAATAAATAAAATTTTCAATATTGTATATAATATTTGATGTTTTAAATTATTGAAGGATAAAATAAATAAATTTTAAATTTTAATTTTAAATATTTTAATTTATAAATAAAATAAAGTAAATTTATTTTAACATTTTAATATATAAATAAAAAATATTAAACACGATTAAAGATGTAATAAATTCAAATATGAAAAATAATATTACAACATTCGAAATAAAATTAGCAAAATTTTGTATAAATATTTTAAAATTTAAAGTTTTAAGAAAATTTAAATAAAATAAATAAATTACATTTTTTTAATAACTATTTTTTAATATATAAATAAAATAAATAAATTGATTTTTAATATTTTAATATATAAATAAAATTAACAACAACAATTATAATGTAAACAGTATCTAACTCGCAAATGTTATTTAAGTTGAAAATCATTAATGAGAGTGTCAAATCATTAATAAGAGTGTCATATCATCTAAATTAGTGGGGACAACAAAAATTCCAATAATTAGTTTGTAAATAACCAAAAAATTGATTTGGAAATGAACTAAAAGTTTATTTTGTACAAAATAGAAGACAAAAAATGCATTTAAGTAAATATATTTTTAGTGTATATAAAATTTCTTCAGTTTAATTATAGTCATGTAAAATGAAAATACAACTTTTAGTTTTTACAAAATTATTCAACAAACAGTTTTAGCCTACAATGAAACGAAATATGTTTAATTATCCTTAAACTTTAAAATTTTTGAATAATTTTTTGCAATCATATTTAAAATATTACAAACAATTCCTCTGCAAAAGCTTAAAATTTTTAAGTTGAGATGAATTAAATATGAATTTTATAAATATAAAAAACTAAAGATAAAAGTAAAGAACATATAAATTTAAAAATTGAACTCATTTTCTGCGAATGATCTTTTTATATTGTTATAAAAATGATTAGAAAAAATTTATTCAAAACTATAAGTTAACTTAACAAAGAATATTAATAAAACTACAAGCATGCTATATTTGAAAACAAATTGTATTTTTATTTTAAAACTAAAATTGAAAGTTTAAAATTTATAGAAACTAAAAAGTCATATTTAATCATTAAGATAATCATTAACCTGGGAAAGGAAAAATATGCTTGATTTGGACAATCAACTATGGTAATTGCAATTTAAGAAATAACGTTTGATTTTATAATTTTTAATCATAATAATCAATTTTTTTATATTAATTCACTTTATTATGTTACTGTTTATAGTTATAATTAGTGATAGATCTTGACATATTTTATTGAATAACCGCGATGTAAAATTTACAAAAGTCTTCGTTACCGCTGAATCACTCTACAATTTAAAATAGTTAGCGACACATTTTTTATATATATAATATATTATAGATAAATATTATTGTATATATATCTATTTTTATTGAAGAAAAAAATTTTGAAGTGGCGGTGACCTCCCTCTATTCTCAAGAAGATTCGCCCCAGATTATAATTTCAGAAGAAAGTTCTATCACTATTTTATTACCTTAATTGTAATAAAAACATTATATGTTGTTTAATAAAATGCACTTTGCCCTAAAATGAGGCATATTCAACAAAATTTTGTACAAAAGGAATTATATTTATAATAGATATTGATAAATATTAACCTAAAATTTTAAACTAATTAACATATCACTTCCTTCCATAAGCAATTATATTCCATGTATTAAATATAATAGTACAAAATGTAAACATATATTCTAATAAAGATTAAAAGAATCTAACTAAATCTATTCATAGAAAAAGAATATATATTCATTACATCGTTACAGTAATCCTTATCATATTAGTTGGCAATAAAATTACTTAGAATTGAATCTACTATGAAAGATTAAAATATTACATAAAATTATAGATTTATATTTTATTTGACCATTATTTATAAAGAAAAGAAAAATTGGAAAAATTGTTATATTTAAATTTTCGAAATATGAAGAATTTAAATTATATGAAGTATCATAGTGGGATCCACTTACTCTACCAGTAAGATGAAAACTAAGTATAAAAAATAAAAGGCATTTATAGGGAGCTTCTATCATCAACAACAATAATAGATTTTGTACTATTATTATATGCTCGGTAACTTTGTTTACAGATTTTAACTATGTCTAGAGTTGTTAGCCTTGTACTTTGCATTGTAGCAAAATGAATTCAGAGTAGCATTGAGAAACGTGTTGTTTATACATAGTTGCATACGCATGGGTTTTTACATTATGCCTAGATTGTATGTAATGCTGAAAGGTTGATGATCTTGATTTATTGTTTTTGCTTGTTGCTGGAAAAGATGCTTATTGGCAAGTAATTACAAAGGAGAAACATGAGACTGAGGCAATGAAGCAAAAGACTGCTATGGAATTGCTTGAACAGTATCTACAATTCAAACAAGGAGAAATATGCTCAATAAATGGAGGCTTACAAACAGAAAAAAGAAGAGGAAGCTGCAAATCTCATGAAGGAAGAGGAAGAGCATATGAAACTTCAGAAACATGAAACCTTGAAATTGCTCAAGAAAAATGAAAAAATTGAAACGTCAGAAGAACAAAATTGTCACGAAATCCTCAACTTTTTTTCGTTTTATCGTCATGAAGCATACTTACTATCTTCCTGTCCATATTTTACGGAGAAACAATACATTCTACATTTTCGATCCAATTCATGATTGTGTCACACATTGAACTATGACATTAAAATAAATATATATTTAAAACATTTTTGTGTAAGACTAGTCATAATTACATAAATATTAAAAGATGTATAATTATGGAAAATGAAAAATACGTTAGATTTAGCTAATTTAATATGGCAATAGAAAATTAAGAAATAACATTTAGTGTTATTATTTTTAATTAAAATAACCATTTTTTTTTACTAATTTTGCATGAATTATAATTTATTTTCAATTTAGCAAGTTGTTATTTATTCTTATAGTATCACTTTTTTCTTTAAATACATCACTGCATTATGATTTTAATTGCATGATTGCAATAACAATATTACATTATAGTTTTGAAAATGCACATAGCCCTAAAAACAATTGGATTCAATTGAGTTTTACACAAAATGTATTACTTTTTTTGTCAAATTTCTACTTAAATATTAACCAAACATTTTTCTAAACTAAAGTATCACTTTTTTCTAGAAGTTGTTCCACTCGATGTATCATATATTTAAAATAACAACATTAACTTTTAGCTTTAAAATAAAAACTCGTCATAAAAGCAAAGTTTGTGTAAAATAAATTATTTTCCATCACATTTTTACATAAATATTAACCAAGTTTTTTTTAAACAAACAAGTCACCTCCTTTGACTAAAATAATAAAAAAAAAGAAACATCACCTCTTTCTAGAAATCACTCTATCTAATATATCATCGTATATTTAAAATAGTATGTTATTTAAAAAAAAAGGATCTTATTCGATGTGTTATATAACTTAATATAAAATGTATTTTTCACTTAAATTAAAATAATTCAAGTTGAATCGTAAGATAATAATAATAATAATAATAATAATAATAATAATAATAATAATAATAATAATAATAATAATAATAATAATAATAATAATAATAATAATCTCTTCATCACACAATCATCGCAATATTGATCAAACTAGTTGAAAGTAAAAATTACTAGTTACCATATATTTAAAAGAACATATTAACTTCTTATAGAGAAAAAAAAAAGGTAATTCAAATAATCCAAATCAACAAAAATAAAAAATTACTGGAATATCGATGAAAGTAGTTAACGGTAAAATTAATTACCGTAATCTCCACGAAAGGAGTCAACAGTAAAATTACTAGAATTGAATCCACAATGAAATCAAATATTTGAATAATTTACAAGAAATAATAAATTTAAATTTAATTTCACCATTATTAAAAAAAAAAAAGATATTTGTTGGCAGTTGCAAAAATATCTACGCGTGTGTTTCTTAAACCTTATAAAACGGACCCATTTCCACTTCGTAAAACCCTGGCTTTCCCATTATATTAAATTTCAGTGAGTATTTTCATCAAACACCATGAGCTCCCTCCCAAACCCCAACCTCCTCCAATCCCTAATGACCAACCTTCATCTTCAAGCTGAAGAGCACTTCGATCCTTCCTTCGAGAGATTCCTTCTCGGCGAGGATGATTCCGACGACGAAATCCGTCCCTACCAAGATGGAAAACAAGCAATCTACTTAGAAGAATCTAGGTTGGAAGCTGAAATCGTCAGAAGAATCCTAACTGGTAGAGATGATACTATGAAACCGAATTCCGGTGAAGCGATTCCGATTCGCGAAAACAGTGTTTGTGTTGGGTGTCATGAAGACGAGGACGGTGAATATCTTGTGTGGGAATGGCATGGTCATATTATGGGTTACACTGATGAACGTGGATTTGCACCTGAGTATGTTTATGGAAATTACTTTCAGAAGTTGGAGACAATTGAGCGTGTTGGTGAACCAACTAAGAGCGAGAATGCTGTAGAGACTAGTGGGAATCAGGGTTTGAGGGATTTGATTGGCGATGCTATTAGCACCACCCCTGCTAGGATTCTTCATCGCAATGTCAACGCTGGTTCTGCCAGGTTAACAATTTGTATTTTTTTGTCAATACAATTGTTATTGTTCGATTTTTTGTTGTTGTTGCTGTCTTGTGAATTTCGTTTAGATGTTTTTGTTTTTAGCTTGTTTGGTGTGTTAATGTTTGATGGTAATCAGTAGTTTTTTTCTTCTTCTGGTTTTTGAATTTAGTTTGTATACTCGTATGCAATGTTGTGCTATGGTTTTGGATGAATTTAGCTGTTAGGAATTTCGATATTGTGTTTTATCTGTGTTTGTGTTTGATTTGGGATGATTAGATTGTTTCCTCAATGCCCAATTAAGGCTGTGATATTGGGGAACCTCATTTGATGCGGATAATAGATGATACAGCAGCTTTATTTTGCAAATGGGAGCTATTAGATGAAGATTGGATTCATGGTTTTTGATCTGATCTTCATCAAATGGCTCCAATTTGATTTGGTCTTCATCCAACGGTAGTGAATGCATCGACTGTTTATTGTAGCAAATTTACTGTGTCCAAACTCTGCTGCTGTTGCATACAATGGATCCATGTCGTTGGATGAAGATGGGTCCCTAATTTTTTAACCTTCACGAATATGGTTTAAAATATACTTTGGAACACGAGTTATTTGATCTTCATCCAACAACCAAGATTCGAAACTATCTAATTATGAAGGTAGAGATGTAAATTCAGGATTCTTGTCGGAATCCGTGGATTTCGGTAATTTAATGGATCCGGATTTGTTGTTGTCAAAATCAATCATAATCAGTATAGTTGGAACTTGGATGAAGATCTTATGGCTCACATATCAAGATTGTGTTTTGAATTTGGTTTACCGATATTGGAATGTGAGTCAATCTATCTTCATCCAATAGTTCCAATTTGATAATTGCGATGATTACACGTATTTCTTTTTTCAACTATAGCAAATTTATGCATGAACTGCATAGCTGAGAGGGAGATTCTCCCATGTGAACTAGGTTCGCTTCCAAGTTTTTCCTTGGCCTCAAAATTTGGGTTCTAGACTTCTAGTAACTTCAATTTTTGTGTTGGGGCTTAGCTTTCGATGTTCTTGTTGCTTGTAGCTGAAACTATTGGCCTTATGTGTTGTGTAGTTAAACAGACACATTGTTACATCATTGGACATGATGTACCTTTGCTTGTTGTTATGGTTAATTTGGTCTCTTTGTTTCATTAAAGCTTAAATTGGTGATAAAGGATTGTGTTTATCCAGAGCTAGGTATATAAGACATTTGCTTGTAGAGCTAGTAACTATCTGTATTTAAGGGATTTGGATTGTGTGTAGTGTGACTAGACACAGTCAACTGCATCTGGACCATCTATTAAAATCAATGCTCCGAATTTCAATGCAAATTTTTTTAAAATCTAAAATACCGAGCTTGAAATCAATGGTCTTGATGTGGCTGACTACTTGTACTCGCAAGATTGTGACTGCATACAACCGAGATCCGTATTTAAGATATGATGTTAGGTAGAGTTGTTCTAGATTTCTAGTCAGCTCCACGGACTCTGCTAAGAGATCATTTATACCTGAGTCACTATTTAAAAGAAAACCTATGATCTTTTTATGCTTCTATATAATGATATTTATGGACAAGATGAATAATTTACTAGTATTTCTCTAGAGTCGAGAATATGTGACTGTATGGATGGGTTATAAGGAAAGCCACCATTCCTTGACAAAGGTGGTTGAAGAAAACTTTTACGTTCTCTTAACCCTGACGACAAGTTTTTTCATATAAAAGGGTACCATAACCCTTTTCCATGTTCATAATTGATGGAGATGGTATCGCGGATGGGGGATTACAATTGGTGTAGATTCAGTTGAATGCCTTGAATGGTAACAGATTCTCATTTTTAAATAGCTTGATTTAGCATCTTGTTTTTGACTTGGTTGAAGTTGCCAACTCTATTAATTAACTCCTGATTTTAGAAAAGCATACAGCCCATCCAGTTTCTGCCCTCTTTTTGGAAGCTTTTGGATTATTCCAAGTGTCCACGATTGACCTGAACATATAACAAAGTTCAATTCCAATTATCAAGTAGTTTGCAAATAATTATTTTTTTTCAAAAATAAGTTATGCTAGACTTGGACAGAAAATGGTTGTTGTCATCATTATATGAAGAAGCTGGCCGTGATGTTGTTCATGTTGGTGGCACATCGTTGTGCTATATTGTGTTTTATTATGTTTAGTTTTCCCTGGGAAAAAGGCAACTTAGGGAAACTATTAGCATTTTTATTACATGTTTTATTGCATTGAGTGCAACTTAACCACTAAATTGATTCAATTTTATGCCAAAATTGACAGGTTCTAAGAATTTCGTGATTGAATTTTCAATTTCAGAGGGTTGGAGAAGCAGAGGTCATAGCCAACATCTCATTCCCTTGGTGAAGCAAAGATAGTTTTCCCCTTTTCACAGTGCAAATCTCAAAATTAAGCTTGCATCTGTATGTCTTGGTGGGCTTTAAAATCACACTTGTAAAGGATGCGCGACATTTTTTTTTTTGTTGATACAACCAGATTTGGTTTTCTAATAATTCATTATCTTTGCTGGGTGAATTAATATTACATCATTTTTATATGTGGTCAATTATTATGATCATATGTTTAGTCATTTGTTAATTCTTGCTCTTTAACAGCATAATGATTAGGGAGTGAAGTACGGGTAGTACATACTCCTGTCTTTTAACCATATGGTTGGAGACTTGATTAAGAGATTAATCTCTTAAATAAATCTTAATTATTTTGTGAGATAAGTCTTTGCAATTGTGTGTATATGAAACATTAAAAAAAAACTATATATGAAATAAAATAAGCTAAGATTTTTTATGGAATCTAAGATTTATTTCTTTTTTAAAATGTGTATTTAGCAAAAGAAAAATCAGTTTTTGGCTATTCAAACAGCCTTCTTGACTTTACAAACCAACAAATTTAAGTAAATGTATTAATATTTTGATTATTATTATTATGATTGCTACATTTTGAAATTATATGCCTGTTTAGAGGTAGATACTGATTTTTAATTAAAAAAAATGCGGATATATGATTTACTCAGTCTTATTCCAGACATGTTTTATTTTATGTTCTTTCTATCCAAAATTATATTTTCAATTTGCTTTTTTTACATATTTTTACTTTATAAAAACAATATTTTTTAATAAACGCACGTTTTAATATATTTTATCTGTTTGTCATTTTTAAGAACAAGACAAAATCTGAAGAAAAATATTCTCAAATCCGGGTGTAACGTTTCTTCAAAAAAGAAAAGAGAAGCTGATTTAGATTCTAAGTTAGATAGTTGTAACCACCCCTCTAATGATAGATCTGATTTTGGTTGTATTATCCATGATTGGATTTGGTTGAAATACTTGAAATACTCTTGTTTTCCAAAATGTTTGATAGATTTCTCTATGTGACAAACTAATATTATGGTTGACAATTTAGTTAGGGTGATTATATTTGCAGCTGGCAATTTAGTTAGAGGGAGTCACTACTCAGAGTAACTAAATAATCGCAATTTATTCTCAAGTTTTTTACTGAAAAATGCTAATAAGTGTTTTAAGAGCAATAATCTAAATGTATTTTTTTTTTTGAAAACTATGTAATTCAAACTTTAGAATTGCAAAAATTTATATTTTTCACTCAAAACTTGTTTTTTTATTTCATTTTTTGTATTATTATTATGACCCTTGTTTATTTTATCCATACTTTTCAACAATTTATTGCTAGTAAAATGAGATATCTTTGTTTGTTTAAAAAAGATAAAAATATGTATTATTATTGGTAATTGGTAATGATACAAATTAAATTATACTAGTGGTTAAAATTCTTTTTCATTGATTGACAGATTATATTTAAAACATAAAAATTCATCAACTACTAGAGAAATTTTTATAATACATTACATTTTAATCCGAATTTTTTTAACTAAACTCTTGTAGAATAGAGAAATAAAGAAATTAAAACAAAAGATTCAAAACAACATAAATGGAGGAATATATAGTTAATTCGAGTGCTAATAGATTTGAACACCATAAACAAGTGGTAAAAGATTTAATATTTGACTCTGTATATAAAGAAAATTCGATTGAGAGACGATAATTCATAATAATATTTAATGGATTTTTCAACAAAGATCATTCATTATTAAACAACTAAAGATATTTCGTATCTATAAGAATAGTTGTTAAAAGACAACTTTAATATTTATATATGTTCCTGACGGAGATGTTGGTGAGCTTTGAAATCAATACCTTTCAATTGGGAATCGACCGAGTATATTTAACCAATTCAACTTTGGTTATTTTGATTGAACGATAAAAAAAAACTTTGGTTATTATGATATGATTATTTGGCAAGGTTGAAAACAACAATTTAAGTGATTCAATTGTGCATTGATTATTGCATTTTTCGGCCATGTATTCAAATTAGTGATTTTGTGTGAATGGATACATTTTGAAGTTTGGAGTTCTCTTAAATTATAGGTAGATTTTGATAAAACCACAAATAAATTCTTTAAGTTTTTCGTTGACATAAATCTATTATTATCGAATTTTTGTCAATTAAATTATACTGAATAAATAAATTACATATAGATTTATTGGACAAGTATATACATAATTTTACATAGACATTTTACTTATATTGATTTAGAGTTAAATAATGAATATACTAATTACTCGAATTTTAAAAAGTAGGCTAAATAGCACCCGGTCCCTTAACTTAATTTTTGGTAACGATTTGATCCTTTATCTTTTTTTTTTCTTTCCATTTTGGTCCTTTATGTTTTTAAATAATTTCAGCTTCAACCTTTAAGTGGGGTTCCGTTATAAAAAAAGTTAAAAAGTTACCCTCGTTTCCTTTTCCTTGGGTTTTCTCTCACGTTTATGTTTCTTTTGTTTGGTTTAGGATTACCTTTCTTCTCCCATTCACTTTCTCCCTTCATCTCCTTTCTTATCTTCTCAAACAAAGTAATTGCATCTACATTCAATGTCATAACTCTACAATTGATGAACAAAGACAACATTAATAAAAAAAAATTCAGCAATAATCGAATAATTTTTTTTTCATCTGAACCAAATCTAAAAACCATAAATCCCAAAAGTATTTATGCTTATCACAAAATTCCTACAACCCCAAAAATTTCTTCCTCTGTTCGGACCCCATTTTGTCACTCTGCGCGAATTACAGGTTTCAGGCCACAAGCACAATTTGGCAGCTCACGAATTCCATTGGAATCAAAAGAACCATAGCTGTAGGATGTTGAGTTGTACGAGGTTGAGTTTGACCCATTTGTGAAAAAGGCAGCCATAGATTTAGAGTTTTGTGAACCATGAATATGATTTTCCATGGAAGGGAGATGAGAAGGGAGAAGACGATGAAGGAAAGAGATGACATGAGAGAAGAGAAGAAAGGAGATGAAGGGAGAAAGTGAATGTGAGAAGAAAGGAGATGAAGGGAGAAAGTGAATGTGAGAAGAAAGGTAACCCTAAACCAAACAAAAGAAACATAAACGTGAGAGAAAACCCAGGGAAAAGGAAACGGAGGGGTAACTTTTTAACTTTTTTTGTAACGGAAGCCCACTTAAAGGTTGAGGCTGAAATTATTTAAAAACATAAATGACCAAAATGGGAAAAAAAAAAAAGATAAATAATGCTTGTAAACCGTTCCATTCTCCTCTCACATTACTAGCACCATCATACCCTTGACCACGCATGTTAGAAACATCAAGATTATGTCGAGAAAGTATATCACATACTTCTTCTTTCAGAGTTAAAGCTGTAGTGTTTTTTAACATGTGCCACAAAAAAAATCGCTCTTGTATTAAACTAACTTTGCAACAAATCTTAACACAAGAGACATTTGTTCATTTTTTGATTCATCATGAGCTTCATCTACAACAATGCAAAATTTAGAATCACCAATTTCTTCACAGATATGTTTTCTCACCCTTCTAGAAATAATATGCAAGAGCTCTTTTTGAATTTGATGTGAAGTATACTTGGAATTATATGGAACATTTTCCAACACAACTTTTGCAACTTCATCATTGTAAGTTGCCAAGAGTTTTATCAATTGAAGAAAATTATCTTGATTTTTTGACCCGCTAGTTTCATCATGTCCCCTAAAAGCACAAGCTTGAAGTGTTAACCAACGAACAATGTCAATTGATGTCTTGAGACATGTTCGATTCTTCAAAATTTATTTCGAGCTTTGCACTTGAAAAGCATTGATAATATGTACATCCTGATTCAACAAGTCTCGACAAGCTTTCATTGCATTGTTGTGTGGTGAGCAAGGATCTATAACACCTCGAGTTTAAAACACAGCGCGAGTGTATTTTTTTTTCAATAAATAATTAAAATAAGTTTTCCAAAATTAATGTCAAGGGAATTAAAATAAAATTTTCATCAGTTCATTTCAAAAGAGAACACCCGGTCTGTGGCCACTAAACAGTATCAGAGTGCGGAAAATACAGCGGAAAAGTCATACATTAATTCCCAAAATAAATTACATTTCCCAAAACTCAATACCCTATACAAAAGTCTAGTCTGATCATGCACTAAGCTACAGTAGCACGGTCTCCACCGTATCCTCTATAAGTCTCGTCTTCAGCCAATCGTCCGTCCTTCTGCGTTGTCCACGGATACTCCGTACGTAAAGATCAGGGGAAACTAACGACCTTTCCGTCGTTAGTGTATCCATCGGTAGGACGGGTTCGGGTAACATCTGAGGGAAAAGTCCAATTTCCATAATATAATAGCAAGGGTCACCGACCGAAATTAACAAATAATCACATAACATATATTTCACAGCAACAAATATACATGGCATATCATATAACAATGATGAAAATAATGATGCTCATTTGAAATTTCATGACATGTATTTTTCAAAACAGCAACCAATTAAGATGGAAAATAAGTTGTAAGTACAACCAACACTTCAGCATTCACAATCATTCATCAGAAATTCAGTTTTCATAAAGTACTCACACACATCACTTTCCAATTATCATCACATAACCCAATCGTGACCCACCGGTCAATCACCCCGATGCAATATGTATATGCTCATGTATACAATATCTTGGAATTACCAAAGTGCAGTCGCTCACAGACCAGCACTCGTGCAGTCGCTCCACAGACCAGCACGTTATACACATACTAAGGTACAATCGCTCACAGACCAGTACCAGTGCAGTCGCTCACAGACCATCACAATTTCACGAATGGAATGAACCGTCTAATACACGCGGAACTACTCTAAACCCGGATAGAACAGACCGTCTAATACACGCGGAACTATTCTATAACCATCATGGTCGCTACGATTACATGTATTAGCCTCTCACAGGCCAAATACACAGAAGTTAAATCCTCGCACTGATAGAATGAACCGTCTAATACACGCGGAGCCACTCCATAGCCCGAGTAGAATAGACCGTCTAATACACGCGGAACTACTCTGACCCCGGATAGAACAGACCGTCTAATACACACGGAACTATTCTATAACCCATGGTTACTACTTAACTTTGCGGCCCATCACGGTCACCGCATCAACTCTGTGGCCCATCGCGGTCACCACCTGACTATGCAATGCATGAATATGCAGTGTTTTCTCTTCACTGAAAACAATATGCAAAATCAGAAAAATTCATGCCATCCCATCATATTTCAAAACATCTCAACATAATCAATATCATCATCAATACATCAATGATTAAACAGTCAAGCAATCATTAACAATTCACATTATCTCACAAATTCCATACTTAATCATCTCAAGTCTTTCCATTGTTCCCCAAACTGTTAAAATTCACAAAACAGTGTTTAAAACGGATAATTTCTGGAAAATATGAATTTGTATTCGAATACAGGAGCCAAAACAGTGCAGAAATAACACTCTGTATTCGACTACAGCCCCCCTGCATCAGAACATCAGGAAGGGAACCAGAATCAGAATCATCAACACCAGAACATCAGGAACGGAACTAGAATCAGAATCATCAGCACCAGAACATCAGAAACAGAACCAGAATCAGAATGATTAACATCAGAACATCAAGAATAGAACCAGAATCAGAATCATCAACACCAGAACATCAGAAATAGAACCAGAATCAGAATGATTAACATCAGAATCATCAGAAGCAAAACAAAATGATTCACACCAGAACCAATAGAAGCAAAACAGAATGATTCACACCAGAATCATCAGAAGTAAAACAGAATGACTCACACCAGAATCATCAGAAGCAAAACATAATGACTCACACCAGAATCATCAAAAGCAAAACAGAATAACTCACACCAGAATCATCAAAAGTAAAACAGAATGATTAACATCAGAATCATGAGAAGCAGAAACAGGATGATTAACATCAGAATCATCATAAGCAGAAAATAGAATGATTAACATCAGAATCATCAGAAGCAGAAACAGGATGATTAACATCAGAATCATCAGAAGCAGAAAACAGGATGATTAACATCATAATCATCAGAAGCAGAAACAAAATGATTAACATCAGAATCATCAGAAGCAGAAACAGAATGATTAACATCAGAATCATCAGAAGCAGAAACAAAATGATTAACATCAGAATCATCATAAGCAGAAACAAAATGATTAACATCAGAATCATCATAAGCAGAAAATAGAATGATTAACATCAGAATCATCATAAGCAGAAACAGGATGATTAACATCAGAATCATCAGAAGCAGAAACAGAATGATTAACATCAGAATCATCAGAAGCATAAGCAGAATGATTAACATCAGAATCATCAGAAGCATAAGCAGAATGATTAACATCAGAATCATCAGAAGCAGAAACAGGATGATTAACATCAGAATCATCAGAAGCAGAAAACAAGATGATTAACATCAAAATCATCAGAAGCAGAAACAAGATGATTAACATCAGAACCATCAGAAGCATAAACATGATGATTAACATCAGAACCATCAGAAGCAGAAACAGGATGATTAACATCAAAATCATCAGAAGCAGAAACAGGATGATTAACATCAGAATCATTAGAAGCAAAAATCCTTCCTCTGTATTCGAATATAGGGGCTCGTATTCGAATACAAGTTTGAAAACTTAAGTAAAACAGAAACTTGACAGGTTGTAGTCGAATACACACATGTTGTATTCGAATACACCTTCGAAAACCAGTGAAATTTTCCTGAGATTTCAACCCTTTTCAAACTGTTTTCTTTTAAAAACGAACAAACAAACATTAAAACAGATTCAACACTTTTTCCAGACAATAGTTTCCTCATTAAAAATCCATTTTCTTTTTAAATCATCAACATCACCAGAATCATTCACAACAGAAATAGAATCAGACTCATCAACACCAAATCATCCAGAAACAGAAACAGAATGATCAATCATCAGAACATCACACATCATTTCAACTTCCTCAATATCAAAATAACATGCAAGCATTTCAGCTTTCACAACACATCATAATAACATGCAAGCTTTTCAGCTTTCACCACACATCAGAATAACATGCAAGCATTTCAGCTTTCACAACACATCAGAATAACATGCAAGTATTACAGAGCAGCAAAACACCAACAGAATGCATTTTTTGCATTTCAAAACCATTTTCAAAACAGTTTTATGAACATGCATTTTAATCATGTTTAAAATAACATACAAGACATTTTTCCACTTTCCCATATAACAACACAACTTTTAGTGCATTCAGCCCAAACAGCAATCATCACAGAGCTTTTAAAACATAAAAAAAAATATGCATTTTTCATTTCTTTCAAGCAACAGGCAAACCAGTTTCAAAACAGTAATGAAAACACTAGTAATGTCATGAAAGTTATGCACTTACAGCCCTAATGCAACTAGAAAGTAGAAGGTGCCCTTACCCTTGCTGCGTGTCTACTACTTCTCACGTTTCTGTTTTCGTTCCCGTTTACGCGCCAAAATTCGGTGAAACTGCTGCCTGAGTTTTCTGCTACGAAACTGGGTTCTCTAGCGCCGTAATGATGTGGGGAAAAACTTTAGTACTGGGGGTTTTCTGGTTTGGTGCTTGTATTTCCAATTGATGGCACTTTTGAGGAACTCTCTCTTTTGTATTTTGAAATCGTGAACTGGAAACAGATTTCAGAATGGGAAGGGAGGGTACTGTTACATGCAGCACTGTTACATGCAGAATGGGGAGGTTTGGAGTTCTGATTTTGCTCTGCCTCCTCACGTGTATTTATAGAGTTACTTAGGTGCCACCTCATAAAAAAATAATGTTAAAATATTGCTGGGTCCTCCAGCACTTAAACATTTTGCAATTAGCCGCTAATCCTTAATTAACGGCCCAATTAATTTAATTACTCGAAATTAAATTAATTTAATCTTCATCCAATAATTTTAATTCATCTTCCAAAATAAATATTTATATATATATATATTCACTCATAACATATATATATTAAATATTTTACAAATATCCCCAAAATACCCTTAATATTAATTCCATAAATTAATATTAATTTTTAAGGGTCTTACATTACTGCCCCCTTTAATTAGTTTCGTCCTCGAAACTACATGTTGATAAACAACTGAGGATATTGTTCCCTCATCTTACTCTCCAGTTCTCAAGTCGCGTCCTCTAGCAACAGGACGAGTAGCCCTAGTTGCGTTCACTGTTGGTTCCACCTTCGGAACCTTGCAATCCCTTGCAAAATGTCCTGGCTTCTAGCAATTGTAGCATGAAGGACCCGTAGTGGTACAAGCCGTAGCATAATGTCCTTCTTTTCCACATCGGAAACAACCGAACCCCTTGCCCTGATTGTCGTCCAAAAGTCTGGTTCCCCGGGCGATTCTGGCCCTTGTTGTTGTTCTGGGGTCGGTTGTACGGCTTAGCAACTTGCTTCCCTCTATTGTTCTGATTGTGCATCCGACTAGGCCCTCCAGAATTAAAGTTCCCCCCTGTTGGCCCTCTTGTTCTTCATCTCTTCGACCTCTCCACACTTCTCTACTAGCGCTTGGGAAACGTTGGATTCTCAAGGGTAGGACCGAATCTTGGATCTCATACTTTAGACCATTCTGAAAGCGATGACACATAAATTGTTCATCAACTTCTTCCCAGAAGAATCTGAAATGCCTGGACAGTGATTCAAACTTAGCAGCATATTCTCCTACCGTCATGTTTCCCTGGTGCAATTTCCGAAAATCGCCACCCAACTTGGTCTTAGTGCTCATCGGGAAGTACTTGTCCAAAAACTTTTTTTTGAACGACTCCCAGTTCACCTCCTATTGAGCTGACCCCATCAGTAATCTTGTACTTCTCCACCAATACTCTGCATCCCCTATCAGCAGGTACGTGGCATAATTGACTTTCACCGCTGCCCGACAGTTAATCATCTCGAAGATTTTCTCAATCTCTTGGATCCACTGGTCCGCTCTTTCTGGACCCTCATCACCCTTGAACTTGGGAGGATTATGGCGACGAAATCCTCTAGTCCTCTAGATTCAGCAGCGCGAATCTCTCTTTCTCTCTTCTCCATATCTCATTGAGTCTTGGCAGCCGTCTGTGCAGCAACAGACGCAGCCATGTTGTTCATTGCTTCAGCCATCCTATCTTCCCGGCTGACATTGGCTCTTGTGGTGTCGTCTCTTCGTGGAGGCATTGTTTCCTACAGAACCATCATCACTTCAGTCACACCACAACTTACACAAGACTTGACACTTTAACTACTTGCTCTTATGCATGATCAGCTAATAACCCAAAACAAATACTTTAAATCAGAGCTTTATCCCAAATCTTTAACCAAATGCTCTGATACCACAATTGTAACACCCCGAGTTTAAAACACAGCGCGAGTGTAATTTTTTTTTTCAATAAATAATTAA
Organism: Cicer cuneatum; assembly: GCA_037974295.1. Taxonomy (NCBI): domain Eukaryota; kingdom Viridiplantae; phylum Streptophyta; class Magnoliopsida; order Fabales; family Fabaceae; genus Cicer; species Cicer cuneatum. The sequence continues at coordinate 65,404,934 of JBBPBO010001986.1, read as the reverse complement.
AATAAGTTTTCCAAAATTAATGTCAAGGGAATTAAAATAAAATTTTCATCAGTTCCTATCAAAAGAGAACACCCGGCCTGTGGCCACTAAACAGTATCAGAGTGCGGAAAATACAGCGGAAAAGTGATACATTAATTCCCAAAATAAATTACATTTCCCAAAACTCAAGACCCAATACAAAAGTCTAGTCTGGTCATGCACTAAGCTACAGTAGCACGATCTCCACCGTATCCTCTATAAGTCTCGTCTTCGGCCAACCGTCTGTCCTTCTACGTTGTCCACGGATACTCTGTACGTAAAGATCAGGGGAAACTAACGACCTTTCCGTCGTTAGTGTATTCGTTGGTAGGACGGGTTCGGGTAACATCTGAGGGCAAAACCCAATTTTCACAATATAATAGCAAGGGTCACCGACCGAAATTAACAAATAATCACATAGCATATATTTCACAGCAACAAATATACATGGCAACCAATTAAGATGGAAAATAAGTTGTAAGTACAGCCAACACTTCAGCATTCACAATCATTCATCAGAAATCCAGTTTTCATAAAGTACTCACACACATCACTTTCCAATCATCATCACATAACCCAATTGTGACCCACCGGTCAATCACCCCGATGCAATATGTATATGCTCATGTATACAATATCTTGGAATTACCAAGGTGCAGTCGCTCACAGACCAGCACTCGTGCAGTCGCTCCACATACCAGCACGTTATACACATACTAAGGTACAGTCGCTCATAGACCAGTACCAGTGCAATTTCAGATGGTCATACGCTTCTGAAGATCAATTTTAATCATCATCTAACTTTTGGAGCTACATTTCCCATAAATAGAAGGGATAACCTCTTGTACAACAATCACATTATCACAATTATAACAATTAAGAACAAAATTGTTAGGATAGGGGTTTATAACGCTACAAAGTTGACGAACCAAAATATTCGTAATTTTCTTGTTTGTGACATTACAAATACCGATGGAGCTAAAATGCTTCATATAAACCACATTGACAACTTTGTGAATCGAACGTAATCAATGTCTTATTTTAAAGTTGTAATTTTTATTGGGGCTTAAAAAACATCCACTATTATTTTTTCAAAGAGCTCACCATTATCTCATTAAGTTCGATAGTATTCTAAAAACCATGCATGATAAGAGAGGTGTGGATAAGTCTGATCATTAGATAAGGACATATGGTCCAACCTATTAAAAGTTTAGCACAGTGGGACACATTTAGTAAAAATGATAGACTTAAACTTTTTAAAAACTATACTTATTTAAATAGTTTAGATTCAGGTTATCTAAAAAGTATGTAAGACCTAACATGTCGACTTCTATACATGTAATTAAATATATATATAGTAATAATAAAATAAAAGACTCCTCATGTTTCTGTAATAAATATTCTCTACGTTTTTGTAATAAAAAATTATTTATTATAAGTTTAAAACTTAATTATATGTTTCCACTGTTAAATATTTATACTTATTATTCTATCTCAAAATCATTGGTCTATAAATTTAACTGGTCTATAAATTTAACGACTGTATTTTTTCTTTTGTTTATAATTATTGTTTATATATACATCAAATTTATTTGGCATATTAGTTTTTTAAGAGATAAGCGAAATGTTTTTTCTAATAGACTCATAGGCTCACGCCAAGATTTAAAATAAAATATTTAATATATTTTTGTCACAATTACCTCTTGTTTTTTTCCAACCGAATTGATTAGAATGGGCCAGATATATGGCTTAAGCCCATAAAAAATGCCAAAAGTATGCTCGCTCCCGCATTTTATTTCGGCTCCAAATGTAAGGTACAATCTACACCGTCAGTCAAAGAAATCTCAATCAACGAAATCTAAACATGACACGTCACCGATCCGCGTGATGCCGCTCATGCCAATCAGAACCCCTTACTCAACCCTATATATACATATCCTCTTCGGTTTCATTCATTCAATACTGTATTCACTTTCTCTATTCATTACACTACCAACCAACCAACCGCATCAATGGCTCCCGCAAAGGCAGAGAAAAAGCCAGCTGAGAAGAAACCAGCAGCAGAGAAAGCCCCTGCTGAGAAAAAACCCAAAGCCGAGAAGAGGATCTCAAACGAAGGAGGAAGCGACAAGAAGAAGAAGAGAACAAAGAAGAGCGTTGAGACTTACAAGATTTACATCTTCAAGGTCTTGAAGCAGGTTCATCCCGATATCGGGATCTCGAGCAAGGCTATGGGAATCATGAACAGTTTCATCAACGATATCTTCGAGAAACTCGCTCAAGAATCTTCCCGTTTGGCTAGGTATAATAAGAAACCTACAATTACTTCTCGGGAAATTCAAACCGCTGTTAGATTAGTTCTTCCCGGAGAGTTGGCCAAACACGCGGTTTCTGAGGGTACCAAGGCAGTCACAAAATTCACCAGTTCTTGAATAATCTCCTCCGTTTCCCCCTTTCTGTCTGTTTTTTAGGGTTTACTGTTAACCTTAATTCATCCTCCTTTAATTAGGTTTTGTTTTCAAGATTGTAGATGTAAATTGCAATGTTTTAATTTTAATCAAGAAATGATACCATTCTTGTTACTTTTTGTTTATTTTTTAATAAATGTTATTTCGCACTGGTATGTGTTGTTTTTTTCGATTGTTTCTTCCACAAGGTTCCAATGTTTAACAACTTGTCGTAATATTATAGCCTAAATTATAGTACACTGGTAACAGTTGAAAGCATTATCATTTGTGAACAATATGTCATCTATTATTTATTCTTTGAGGGTTTTGATACAGACGGTTTATTGAATTGCAAGATGTCCTTTTGTTGTATCAGTATCGACACAATTTATAAGGATGTAAGATCTATGTTAGAGAAGTTTTGCTATATCAGATCAGATCTACCAAGTAATTTTGTGGATTAAAAGTTGATTATATAAACATGCGAAACCTGCAAAAGTATCGAAGTGTTTGGTTCCAGTTACCAACCACATTATCTGAAGAAATCATATGTCAAAATATGTGGTTTGCTCGCAAATTATATTCATTTATCATTCATATGGATCTGATTGTGGTAATTCGAGAACATTGAGTTAGAATGTGAATCATATGTCTCTTTTCCATTGAGATAGTATTCTCTTTTCCATTTAAAAATTCTACACCCCCTGTTTTTCCTGATTGAATATCTATTTGTTTTTCATGTTTTGTTTTTGCGCATACTCGGCTTGGCACGATCTGTTGGACTCCAGAGTCTTAATTATCTGCGTATGTGTTATCTAAGTTGTGTGGTAACTACTAGTTTTTCTGTTTTGTTTTTTGAATGGAGTGGAAACTGAATAAGAAGTTCAATTTCCTATTCTTTCAAATTTTCAGTTTCTTACTTCTCTGTTTTAAATTTCAAGTTTCCTGCGTCTCTGTTTTTCCCTGGATGATGTGTGTTGTTTATATATTTTAGTAGTTCCTCTTTCTGTTTTAGAGTTAGTCTCGTTAATAACTGTTCTTATCTTTCCTCCTCTCCCCTAAAACACCACATTTACAAGCTCAATTCAACAATTGCGACAAACAATCTTCATTGCACCGAAAACCCTTCCCTTGTTCTGGTTACCCCTATTTTTGATGGTTTAAACTACCATGGTTTAGCTAAGGTTATGTATCTCTCTTTAGAGACGAATAATAAGTTTGAATTTATGATGGCACCATCAAGAAATTTAGTACACACCAAGACTCTGTATTCACCGCAATAAAACCATACAATCAATAGTTTCTACATGGATTGCTTTTGGATATAGTTTCTTATAATATGTTAATAATGTGGAGTTACAACCTGTTGATAACAATTCTTCTATTCCTTCACTAACAAACGAACAAATTCAATGCCTTTTGGTTCTTCATCCTCCTTTTGTACTACTTTCGAATCTGATTAGTCATCATTCATCTATGTTAGATACATGTAATATTCCTTTTTCTTGGATTTTTTATTTTGGTGCAACTGCTCATTTTTGTTCTGCATTGTCTTATTTCTCTATTTATAAATCAATAAAACCAACAAATGTAAAACTCCCAAATGGTTTGTTTTCTAAAGCCTTATATCAAGGAACTTTTATCTATTATTCTTTAGGATGTATAACTTTTTCTTTATTGTACAATTGTCTTGTTATGTATATTTTTTCATTCACTCTGGTGTTATCAATAATTAACAACTTTAAGAAGATTAGTCGTGCTCATTTTTGTATTGAACTCTCTGAGATATATTCCTACAAATCGTATTTTTCATATTCCTTCTTTAAATTATGTTGTCAATAATTTTGTATCTAGTTCTCGTGTTCTTGACTTTGTAAATGTGTGACATTATCATTTTGGCCATCGTTTATTTTGTTATACAAATGTAATGAAGCAATATTCAATAAAATTGCTTACTTGTTCTTTTTAATTGTGATGCTTAAATTCCCATTTTTCACGAGCGTGCAAAAACACGTTGAGTTTTCTTGTACCTTCTTCTGCATTGCTCAATGACATTCATATTAATGTTTTACCTCAAACTATTTTGAAGTTAATGGTTTCTGTGTTAAGTATGATTGATTTCTAACTTAAGTATTTAGTATCTTAATCTGTTATGTTAGTTGGTTAGTCTTTATGCTTATTAACATTGTGGTTAATAACCGTTTTTGCCTTTAGGTTTTGCCCTTATTTTCAATAAGTTTCACTTTCATCCAAATATAATATCTGTCGCAATAAAAGAACAAAATTAGTATCAAAGAGCTTACTTCTTAAGTGATTTGTGAAAATGGAAACTGAAGGGAATTTTTGCATTTATTGTACCTCGTGTCTTAGATTGAGACAAAGAATCGAGTCTTAAATGGATGTTTGGACCTTTAACAAGCTCAAGAAGCGGATGATGAGGTTCTTCTACGGCTTGATAATCCTACCGTGGCTTACATAAAAAGTTAGACGGAGAAAAAAATAAGAGGCATAGACAAAATCATGTCTCTTTGTTGATGTTTCAACAACTACTACACACCTATCATGATCTAAAATTAGAGAAAGAATGAGATTATTATATAATATAATGTGTCATGCTAATATGTCCGACACATGTTCAAATTCTTAAATCATATCTTAAAAAAATTGTAATGTATAATTTAAAAAATAGAAAAATATACATTTTTCAATGAAAAATTTATATCTTTAATACATTGACATGCGTCTAGCATTTCTATTATATAACGTATATAGAAATAGTATTCAAGAAAAAATGAATATGAACGACACAATGACTCAATTTAATGGGAGAATTCGAGTTGTAGAATATTAAAGAAGCACAAAAACATTAAAAGAATACCCACATGATACGTCTAATATTGTTAAATTTTGAACGAAATACATCAATTTTAGTTATATTTTGGGAGGAAGTAGTATTTAAGAATCACCAAAAATCTCCAATTAAATACCCCAAATTTTTTATTTATTAAAAATGATTCTCATTATTGTTTGTTTTCACGATAAGATTTAGAAAATCAAGAGCCTATTGAAATAACAATGTCGATTTACAAGAATGAGGAGTTTAAATTGTACATTCACCCTTTTAAAATTCCTCTTAAAAACTTAAGAAAATAACTCAAGATTGATCTTGGTTGTGAAACCAAAAAACGAAGAACGTTCTTGGTTTTCACCAGAAAACAGAGAACGTTCTTGGTTAGTTAAAATCAACAGTTCAATTTATCTATTTAACTTGATAATTAATTTACTGAAAGTAAATAGAGATAAGGAAAGAGATATCACACAAAAATATATCATGGTTCACCCAACTCTGGTTACGTCCAGTACTCACAACGTTGAGATTTTCCACTAAGTGTTCAAAACAAAGAACCTTCTTGGTTTTACAACACCTAGCTCAGATCAACCTTGATCTGTTACAAACTTCAATCATTTCCACCCATAAAGGAATTCAATCAGGTCACCTATCAACCTTGATAGGATTTTACAACTCACCTTTTAATCTTAAAAGGATTTTTCTACAAACGACTCACTCAAGCTATAAACAAGCCTTATAATCTTGAGTGTTGTATAATAATGATAGGATTTATAACAGAATATGTTTTGACTCAATTCTTGTTTGAGTTTAGATTCTTTACAAATGGTTTCAGTAAACTAAAGATAGTGAATTCCAAACAGAAGGTTACTGATTTCTTTGAGAAGCTTTCAAGTGTTAATGTGAGCGATTGATGATATATCTTGGCACTTGAATGTCTTTGATTTTGGACAGAATCTGAGTATGCTCAACTCGTATTTGAGATTAGATTCTTGACAAAAGAATTCAGTAGAATGATTATGATATGAAGAAGAAAAACAGAACTAAATCTTTTGTGTGTGATTGAGAATCTTTCAAGTATTTAGATGCATGTAAGTGATGTATTGCTTTGTACTTAAAGCTCTTTTTTTTTTTTTTAAGCTTTGCCTTCCTTTTATAGGCTTTAGGAAGGTTGATGACAGTCAAAAGAGCCGTTGGAAAGTGCTTTGTTGTCATGTGTCAGTTTTGACCAAAGACCACGCTTTAAGATTAAAAATGTTCAAGTCTCTAAACATTCTGCATTCTGTTTGAATGGGTTGAGTTCTTCGATTCTTTATCAAATTTCCTTTGTTTAATGATCATTTGTTCTTTAAATATATTTGTTAATATGTTTGATTTGATATGGAGTTTTGATTATGTCAAAACAGCTTTGGAGAATAATTATGAACTTCTGCAGAATGTTAATGAAAATTCTGGAGATTGATAATCAATCTGGAGTCCTAGTATATGAACTTTCTGAAGATTGATAATCAATCTGGAGATTCAGTTTTGATCATTATTGTTCTTTCTTACTTTGATTTTTTGCACCTCATGGTATCCTCTGATTGTATTTTCTGGAGGTATCGTCTAATAGTATTATGGAGGTATCCTCTGATAATATTCTGGAGGTATCCTCTGGTGATATCATCATTTGTTGATGATATCATCCTTTGGTGACATCTTCGAGTGACATCCTCTGGTGGCATCATCTGATGGTATCCTATGATGTTTATATACTTCAAGATCGTTCAACGTTCTTGGCAGTCAAGTTGGAGAAGGATGTAAAAAGGCTGGAGAATGTTGTTCAGTATGTTGGAGAATGATTGTATCATTCTGGACTTGATGTTATCATACTGGAGGATGATGTTTGATCATTATGGAGATAGTTGTTAATCATGCTGGAGAAAAATGTTTGCTGCTGGAGATTGATGTGATCATGCTGAGGATTAATGTTAACATATTGGAGATTGATGATCATTTTGGACAGAAGATCATTCTAGAGAGTGATGATCATTCTAGACAGAAGATCATTCTGGACATTCTGGAGACTGATCGGTCTTGCTTGGACAACTTGATTCATGACATTTTTTCTTTGTGATTCAAATGATTTCTTTTTATTGTAATTGATCATATTTGTGCACTTTGATGAAGTGAATTGGTTGTTGCTTGTTTACTTATGCATTTATGTTCCTTAAACAAAACTTAAGTGAAATCATTAGTATACCACCATTCATAAAACTCAACCATTTTCAAGAATAATTACACAAGTGCTATTTGTATATTCATTTTGTCCGAATTTTTGCTAATACATTATATTAAAATATAAATATAAAAAGATATATAAAATATGAGTTGTTGAATTGTAGATATAAAAAAGTTATTGATGAGTCTGATTTATTAAATTTTTTTGAGGTGATCAGTAGGAAAAATTGAACATTTATTAAGTACAAATATTAAAAAGATACAAATAAGTGAAATTTAACTTTAAGATTTACTGAAACATTCAAATAATAGAATATTGTGATACTCTTGGTAAAAAATCCTCAAATCGGTATAAATCCAGTGAAAGAATTTGCTAGCCAATAGAAAATGGCTTAAGTCCATATAATAATAAGTATGAGAATCTTTTTAGAAAAATAAAGACTTATTAATAAGTGAACTAAGCATATATTAAAGAAGAAAATAGAAAATTCCGTAAAAATAAACAACTTGTTTTTTATGAAAGTTAAAATAAACATTTTTTAAAGTTATAAGTAATTGAATACAAATTTTTGAAGAAACTAATTCTATTCCTTTTTATTTTTAATACTTTTGCTTTACATTTGTTAATATTTTCCGAAATATATATAATTATGAAACGAAAATAGCACAGTAGCACCCGGGTCATGAATCCCAATTCCTTAGAAGTATTTTATTACGGCTCTAAAGAGAAAAAGAAGCAATCTCCACCGTCAGTCATCAGTCAATGAAATCTCAATCGACGAAATCTAAGTTCGACACGTCATCGATCCGCGTGATGCCGCTCTTTCCAATCAGCACTCCTTTCACAACCCTATATATTCATTCATATTCTCTTCCATTCATTTCATCACTTCATTACCCATTCATTTCTATTGTTTTGTTTTACCCCTCAATCCACTAAATCTATCTACCAACAACAACAATGGCTCCAGCAAAGGCAGAGAAGAAACCAGCGGAGAAGAAACCCGTCGCAGAGAAAGCCCCTGCTGAGAAGAAACCCAAAGCCGAGAAGAATATCTCAAAAGAAGGAGGAAGCGACAAGAAGAAGAAGAGAACCAAGAAGAGCGTTGAAACCTACAAGATTTACATCTTCAAGGTTTTGAAACAGGTTCATCCCGATATCGGGATCTCGAGCAAGGCCATGGGAATCATGAACAGTTTCATCAACGATATCTTCGAGAAACTCGCTCAAGAATCTTCCCGTTTGGCTAGGTATAACAAGAAACCTACCATTACTTCTCGGGAGATCCAAACCGCTGTTAGATTAGTTCTACCAGGAGAGTTGGCCAAACACGCTGTTTCTGAGGGTACCAAGGCCGTCACCAAATTCACAAGTTCTTGAATTATCAGATTTAGGGTTTACATTATCCTAATTTGTTCTGCATTTAATTAGGGTTTTCTAATATAAAGGATGTAGATGTAAAATCTTGGCTTTTTATTTAATAGATGATATGGTTCCTGTTAATTTATCGGCTTTTGTCTTATCTTTTGGTAAAGACAAGATTATGTTATTGTTGTTGTTCTTTGTGCCTATTTCGTCCTCTGTGGCTTAACAGATTATTCATTTGATGATGATCCACTAGATTTGTTGCTCGAATTCTTTGGTTGCTTGTTGCAGGTCTTTTGAAAACCTTCTTTAACATTGAATATTTGTTGGACTTTGGAAGTATCTGCCATGAGTTGAGACGGTTCTGTGTTCTTTTGCAAATGGTTGTCCTCTGTGGTGCTGGCTATATTATTAAGACAATTGATTGGGGTTGTTTTTTTTAGGACATTAATTGAATGATAATACACTGGAAGTTATGTTTATGAATCATTTGTCTCTTTTTATGCCTTTGATTGTGTTTAGTGAGGTGCTGTCCTTTCAACTTAACTCAATTTGTTTAAGCACCATTGGTGCAACACATGACGAGTTACGTGTGGATGCAAAATAATGACTAACTTATTAACTATGTTTTATTTCTTTAATTGTTACCGATGTTATTGGCGGATGATTAGCTTGTTATTCCACTCTATCGCAAACATGACCCTTTTCAACACATTTTTTTTGGAAGATTACGTTTTGCTATTTCAGATATTATGAATCCTTATACTACCAGATCTATTTTTGAGGATTGATAGTTGATTTTATTAACGCGAGAAACCTGCAATGTACAGAACTGTCGATACCTCTGAATAATTGTGTCAAAATTTCTGGTTTGATGGCAAGTTTTATTTGGTTGGCCCATACGTCTCTTGTTTACTAAACCAGGCTACATTTTTTCGTAGTGCGATTTTTGTATTTTTTTCATTCCCTGTTCGGCACAATCTGTTGAAACGTTAATTTTATTTATTTTATCTATGATGTTGGTATTTCAACAACCTTTCTAGTTGCCGTCACTGATTGCGTATTTTGTGAGCATCTTAGTCAATGGGTTCATGAGCAAGTTCGTCTTTGCTAGAGTGTAGTATTTTGTGTATGTGTTATAGAAGAAATATATGTGCACTTGTACTAGTCTAGGTGTGTTTTGAGAGATCTGTATGCTGCTTTTGTTGCCGCCAGGATGAATAAGTTTCCTTTCTATTTAACTATTGTTGAAGGTCTGCTCAGAAATGAATAATAAAATACTCAAAATGCGCTGTTTAAAAGCATTAGAGTAAGCTTTAAAATACTCAAAAATTGCATAATGAAGTAAGCTTCAAAATTATCCTTTAATTTTGGGTACAACCAATATTAAAAGTGAAAATAAGCCTTTTTTATTGTCGATATTTAGGTGTTGAATAGGCTTAGATCAAGACAAGACCTCACTTTCACTTGACAAATACACATGGAGTAAATATTGGGCCTAGGTGGATGCAAATGGGCTGCAATTGGACAATGTAAAAAATATCTAAGGTGTTGACGATAGAAACGTGTACGTTGGAGATTCGAAGACAATAATCTCAAACAAGAAGAAGATATTCTTGACCTTCTAGATCCCCCTCGTATAAATATATAAAAAACATGTTAACATTTATCCGATCCGAACAACCTAATCCGGTGTCATTCACAATTTTCTTCTTCAATCCATCATTTTTCTTCCTTATCCTTCTGTTTATGATATTAAAAGGTTATCTTTCTATGGGTTAACTTAAGTCTATGTTATGTTTTAATCATTTTTCAAATCGTTTTCCATTTGAGTTTATTTTCGTTTGGGTTCAACGTTGTTTCGTTTTGTTGGGTGTGGAACTGTTTGAGGGGTTTCGAAGAGCATAATATAATGCCTTCGGTGCCTGTTGAATTTCTTCTTCGTCATTTAGTTCCTTCTGTAACCATTTTTCATTATGGATCCTCCTCTCATCGTCTGAAACCTCTTCATAAAAGTGATCGGCGTGGTAATCTTAGTTAACACAAGGATTTTCGATTTTTGTTGTTGTCTCATTTCTGTGTTGGTTTGATTTTTTTTTTTTTTTTTACTATCCTAGTTGTTGTTGGTTTTGTTCTGTACGAGGTTGGAGTTGATCTGTTGAAGAATTTGGGATCTTGGGATTGTTTTGTTTTGTTCCTGTTTTGAGGCTGTTGCAGCTTTAAACTTCGTCTTTTAAGGTACTTTTTGTGCAGACATGTTTGGATTTTTAAGTTTTTAGATGAATTGCATAGTTGATTTCTGACATTTGTTGTCAATTACAAATTAATGGCTATTGAGTTTTTATTTAATAGATAATTTCTTTAATCTATTGTGCTATTATCTATCTGAAGATATTTCCTGGTTAATATCATAATTGTTTGTATTCAAAATAAAGTTAGTTTGATCAGATCTGACTCATAGTTATAGTGTGATCATTTAGCTTACAATGATGCTGATTATGAAAATGGATTGATGATGTCGGTTAGGCAATTTCATGTGATAATTTATTGATATGTATATGTGTAGGTGAAATTTATCTGTTACTATCATTTATAAGTTGTGAACTATATTTTCATATCATGTAAAACTTCCATGGACTAACTAGGTTTGGGATTATACCTTCTGTGTTGGTCTTTTTTTTTTTCTTTGTTTGATACATTATTGCAGCACTTCTGTTTTAAGAGACGGCAATGGAAAAGACACAAAACCTTCTCTATAATTCAAATAGACTATTGCTGTTCCTGAGACAGGCTATATTTATTTCAGAAATGTGCTGGCTCTTAAGTATTTGTTATTCAAAACATTGATATTTGTATATTTATACATTAAACATATAATGTGAAGTGTATCTTATATCCTGCAAAGTACTAGTACTAAGATTTATATATTTCAAAATTTGTATTATCTGCTAGTCATTTTATACATTTTAGTTTTGAAACATAATCTGATGTTTTACAGATTAGCCTGTGAGTTCCTATTTTATTTACAGCTATTCAAATACTTCTCTGCTATGATGTCTTCTGTTTTTTCTTACTAATCCTGAAGCCAGTATAGCTAAACTAATACTGTTTTATATGTGTGCTGGTTTTACTCTTTAATGCTTATCATGCCGATTAGTGATAGTTATGCATTTATGATTAATCTGACATACTTTGTTTCTTTTAGTACTTAATAGGCTGATACACTCATGGAAGTGTGCTCTTCTGTTAATGATTTGCACGAGAACTACGTAAGTAATGTTGAAAGTGCTTTTAGTGAGGCATTACATATACACGATGCTGATAAACCTGACCATGTGCCTGAGGGGAATGAGATCTGCAATGTAGCGGAAGAAAACTTAGGTGCGGTTATCAAACAGAAAGAAACAAAACCGAACATGGCGTGTTTGCAAAGGTCTGCAACCTTTCCAGTTCCTCAGGTGATGTTGCCTTCAAGCTCTACTGACGAGGAGGCAGATACATCAGTTGAAGAATCACCCTCTGTGCAATCTGCTCATCAAACTTACTCTCGTTCAATATCTCTGCCTGTAAGTTTTTTATGTTACAACTTACAATGTTAGTGTGAATAATGTTTTTTCTATACTCTATAGATCACAAGCGATTATGCTTTTCTCAATGACGAAAAAAGACTGTTTCAGAAGGATGGTTTTGGCCCTTTTTATCTGTTTAAAAAATAGCCAGTTTTTTATGATAAGTTCATATTGTTATGTGGTGCTGTCAATTTATCAAGCATACCTATTGTTATCAAACCAATGTTTTTTTATTTGGATAATGAAAGCGTAGTTCTGTACTTCCATCTCTATGTAATGTGACCTTTTCTATTTGGCTTCCTCCAGATAAAAGGTGAGGTTAGAGAGAATTAGAAATTTGTCACCTTAATATTATGCTTTTAAAACAGGTGATAGAATTGCAACTTTGAAACTTGTTATTGAACTCACATTATCATGGACTAACACATTTATCTTAGCATATGCATTGCTAGTTTAATAGCTTCCTTTTTCTATGTGTCTTACATTGCAGACTCCTTTGAATCTTAAATCCGCCATGAAAGGTAGTCGTGATAAAAATGGGGAAAACCATATGAAATTGACAGTGAAATGGGCCCCGGATGTGTATGATCCAATACCTACATTAGTGTCACACACTGTCAAAAACAAGAAACAGCAGAAATCCAGGAAGAAGAAATATGAAAAGAAAAATGGAAAGAAGGGTCAGAAGGGAAATTCTCCTCGGGGTGGAAGTGGCAAAGATAAGAAGCAGTTTCGTAACGTTGGTGGGCATTCTTCTGATCTTTGCTATAAGTCGTTGAATTCTCAAGTTATTGAAGGTTCCTCTGAACTAGACTCTGCTGATGTTTGTAGCCAAGATTCGTATTGTGGAAGTAGTTTCTTGAAAAAATCAGTTACAGAAATGCACTTCTCAGTTGCAGAAGCGCAATGAGTTAAGTATTTTGAATGTGTTATCCTATGTCCTTCAATGTGCATAAATAAACTGTTGTCATGGTGTTAGCTTGTGTATATGGTCAAAAGGCATGGGATTGTATTAATGTCCTGGAACACATTTTTGTGTGTAATGTAGAACAAGCTTTTTGGAGTGGTGTCTTTTCTAGTTTTGTTGCTTTTCTGGAGTTGTATAAAGAAAGCTTTGAGATCCAACGAATCTATGTCAAATGGTTGTTCTTATTTGAAGCTAAGGTTCTTCAGTTTGTTCGACGGTGCTGCAGTGTACGCATCTATCTACTTCACAGATCAAATATTATGCAATGCATTATTTTTATCCATAATTCAACAGCTTCATTTATGCAACTTGCGAAATTTATGGAATTGCAAATGTTACTCCAATTTGGATTCGCATGCAAGGGTTGACATTTTTTCCCTAATCCTTTTCATTCAATTGTGTGTCTTTGTCTTGCTTCTAAGTTACTTGTTTTGGTTTTTATGCTTCTTTGGTGCTTGTTGACCAGGTCTTATATATAGAGCAGTTAGTTTGGTTGTTAAAAGACATAAAATAGTTTTAGTTTCCCCTCAAACCGCAGGTAATGTATGTGTTGACACCCCAAAAAATTCCAAAATATATTTTTGACTAATAGTAGATCTTTAACCTTTGTATGTTATTTTGCTTTGTTTTCCCAAGCTTTTTTAGTAGCCAATGTTTGCAATGTTGTTATTGTTGGTGCTTGTCGAAGGTGGAGATGGACCATTTGACCTCGTTTGTTATCCCTTCACTTTTATATGTCTCATTCTAGCTGTCAAACTAATTTTATATTAATTTTTGTTTTCATTTGTATTTGATTTTGATTTGATGAAGAAAGTATAAATAATGGAGAGTATTCACTTCAATCACTAAGCATCATTATTGAAACTTCTCTACCACATCACCAAATATATTTGGAGGGCAAGTGTGTTTCCTTCTAGAGTATGCAACCAAACACCTTTATATCCTACCTTCTCCCTTTTCCATTTCCATGCAGACGATACAGCTATATTAGTTTGGCATTCCATGCTGCTCTCCTATATATATCCTGGTACAAAGGAGCTCACCATACAAAGTGGAGGATGAACAACATACCTCAAAAATCACCACAAATCATTCCACCACATACCGCCAATAACGGCTGTTATCCTTTATCTTCCCACGTAGGTGCTCTCAATATGTAAATCTGGTTTTCATCCATTAATTTTTGGTATTTTGTGTTTTTTATTTTTTTACTAAATTTCTTTATTGTATTTTATGAATTTCTATCACCATTTTGTTGGGTCTTTTGCGATGGGGATGAACACAGGATAGACAATTCATGGTTAAGATAAGATTTGAGTCTTGTAAAATGTAGTTCAACATAGTCTATCTTCACCCATACTAACCATATACATAATGACTCCATTCCAGATCTTTGTTCTTTTAATTTTTTTATTACAAAAATTTGATTATTTTAGAAAACTAAAACACACTTAAATCTGTTTTTTTTTTTTTTGTATTTTACAAAAACCAAAATTATGTTATTTTGACTACATGACTTGAGGGTAAACAAAAATATATATTCTTGTCTAAATTTATTCGTTGTTAACATGTGTGTACAAATCTTAAAGGATGGAAGATTAAGGTAGGACGGAGCACCATTTTAAAATGATATAGTGGTTACATTTTAAACGGAGCATCATTTTAATCTACAAATCAATTTATGAGTGGTTTCTCAATATCAGTTTTTTTTTTACTCATCTAAGCTTAATTTATAAGATATTGATTTTTTTTTTCCCACTGATCTAGTGTGGAAAATTAAGTAATCCCAGATTCGAACTTGAGCTTTCAATTACCAATTGAGCTGTATTTAATAATAAAGCCAATATACAATTTCTAACATATTTTTTCAACATATTTGTTTTTGTTGAATTTTATATAGGACCTATTAAATTATGTAAAATCCATATAAATTTAATAAGTTTAATGTGAATTTCAACCAATAAACAAATATTAAGCACTCTTCTTGTATAAACAGCTCCATGCTAACATATATGCTTTGCTTTCTTTTTTTAATAGTTTCATCTTTTATGGTCCAAGATCCTTGCTTCCTTTTTTATTTATAGTAATTTTGACGGTAAACTTAAAAAAATAAATAGTTGGGAAAGACAATTTTTTATTAACCAAAATGAATTTAATACCAATTTACAATGGTTTTAAAGAGATTTATATGAAAAAAAAATTGTTTTAAGAGATTAAAATACAATAAATTCAATATTTTAAAGTTATAAGACTAAATTATAACCATTGAACTAACCCTTTCATTATCAATCAATTAATCTTGATAGTAATCTTGTATGTTCTAGTGGGTAAAACAATTATTGGGATTAATTGATTTTAACCTTTTAATAAATTGGTTGATTATAAAGAGCTTCTAGCCTTTGAGGAAAATAACATAAAATTTGTAACCCTTCGCCTATTGTTTCTAACACAAGCAATCTATTTCGATTTTCGACCTCGCTCTAAAGTATGTAGGAGCCACTCACTCGCATGCTTGGTTGGAAATTGCAATCAAGTGCGACATTGGATGAAGTTACATGCTACCTCATTTGACGAGATGTAATTAAAAATCATCCAAAGAAAGATTGGAACAAGAGCTGTGTAAGATTTTACCAAGAGACACGTCAAAATTTGTTTTAAAATTCTTTTTTTTGAGAAAGTTTTAAAATTCATTTGCCCACTACATTATTGTGTAACATCACGAGACTATATGACAACCAATTTTTTTTTTGTTGTAAAATTGTCTTTCTCAACCTTGTGATAGAGTTTGTCTCATGATTGATTCTTTGACTTTTTTTTTTCCAAAACTACATTTATATGTTTGTGAAAAATCATTTTGTTGAAAATAATTAGAAGTTATTCACTACAAATATTTTAAATTTTTATTATGAGAACACTCCGAAGAGGTTGTGGTGCTTGAATGTTTCGTGTAACTCGATTATTCACATTAAGAGGAAACAATACATCATGTAATGATGTTATAATCTTTTAAATAATCATAAATCGACTTGAGTTTAAATTCCATCGTATTTCAACATCACTACATGATATAGTGTTAAATGCCAAATCAAGCATATAATTACCCTTAAGCATGTAAGACACAGATTGTCTTAGCCATAATCTCTTTTAGAGTGACCAATAACTTTGTAAATTTTAAAATATTTTTATTCAACTCAAGTTATTGTCAACGAAATTAACCGTCATAAACATGTAATTCAAATTTTGGGATGAAAAAAAATTATCCTGCAAATGTTGGTAAATGAACGCAAGATGTCACATGATAGTCTATTGTGTGAAGGAATTATAAAACTTGTCATTGCAAGGATAATAAAATGACGAAAATATTCATGTTCCAATTTTCTAAAAGGATGCTACGACAGACGGGGACAACAACATGGACAACATGTGGATGCATTCAAATACATTATCATAGTAGTTGTGATCCGTAATGGTTATTATATAGACTCCGTTAACTAAATGGTAAACGATGCAAGAACAACTTTCGACGCTAATGATGACTTTGCTGCTGGAGCTGCAAGAGGATCGACAAAAATGAATTCGACGAAATTAGCGTTGTGAAGGACGTTCTTTTTATTATTTGTTGTTCTTATTTGCGCATTTGTTTCGTTTTTTCGTATATTAGACACTTAAAACATGGAATTGAAAAATTTGAGATATTTAAATGGGAAAGTTGAAGGAGACAATCACATGGAGAAAGGAAAAAAGAGAGAGTTGCAAATTAGATTAGAGTGTGGTCATGGTGGTGGGAGACCAATTAGTCTCTAGCTTTCTTTTTCCTGTGAATTTTTTTATATTTTAATTTAAATAATATGCACCATAGCCAATTGACAAGGATGCCATATGGTTAGAAAATGCCAACTTAAAAAATTAGGGGAAAATGAGTGAGGGCTACAAAATAAAAAAGATGACCAAAATTATACAATTAACAAATTTGAGGGGACAAAAATACATTTAAGCATACATAATATTACAGTCATAATATTAGGGTGATGTTTCATTTCTCTTATTTGTTTTTATTGAAAGCAACCATATTGTATTGGCCTGGTTAATGAGATATTGATGTTACATTCATAGTAAAGGGATAAAGAAACTTGGAACAAAAACAACAATCTTGCAAATGGACTTCGAGAACATGGTGTGCATATTATATTGGTTAGTATCCTTAGATTAATGTTTAAATTTAAATATTTTTTTGTGTCCATTTGACTTGAATATAATCACTACTTATATAATAACCCATCAATGTGTATTGGTGTGTTAGTTTTTGAATACCTTGTATTTTGTTATTGGGAGTGCATTCTCTAATTTTTTTCTACATTTCAGTTACATAAGTTCTAAAGTTCATAAGAAGGCTTGCTCCATCCAAAAAACAAATAGTGAAGTAAATGTGAAGTGCTCTTCAATTTATCATTTGAATATTATTTCTCTTTTTATTATGATTGCATCATACATTTGTATTAGTGGAAAATAAATTCTTATCGGTTCTTTACGGGAGCTGTTTCATCAACTTCCTCTCTTATTAATATTTATATTAAATAAGATAAATAGCACCGTGTTCCTTAATTTAATTTCAGTTAGTCTTTTATTTTTTTCTTTCGTTTTGGTCATTTATTTCAAGGACCAAACATTTTAAAACCATTAAAATGTTAACTAAAATTAATTTAAGGGATCACAGATATTATTTGGTCTATTAAATATTAAGAGAAATTACATTTAGGAGTTACCTTAAATGACATTAACACCCCATCTAGTTTTGAAATAAGTTACATCTATTCATGTCATTTATATACAATTAAATTTTTCGTTTTAATTTATAAAAGTACGACTATACATATCTTATTTGCAATTTTAAAAAGTGTGTATTATAGTGTCTTTTTGATAAATGACTGATAAAATTGAAAGAGTGGTAGAAAATAAATATTATGTACAATATTTTTTAGTGAGTATAAGAGAGACGAATGTTTTTTCAAAACTTTAGAGGGTGTTAATGTTATTTAAGATAATTTCGAGAGAGGTAAATGAAATTTCCCCGAAATATTAACTTCCCTCTTTACTTTTTATTTATTTTTCCTTTTTACTTTTTATTTATTTTTCCTTTGTCTTTATAGTGTAATTACTCTTTCGGACCAAATACATTGATGACATAAACACGACATCTTATAGAAAAAATATCTTGATTAAATGAGTATTATTTTCTAATTTCTCTCTTCGTAATCGCTTTTTTTTTTATTTAGTTAACTGTTGGAAAATATAAAAGCAATAACTATAATATAGTATTTCATAAGCTTACGGTTCATTTTAAAATTTGTACAAAAACAATAACTATAATATAGTATTTCATAAGCTTTCATATTAAACTACATAATATGGCTTTGGTAGTAAAACTGTGTTTGCAATGTGAATTGAGAAAGAATCCAAGTAAGTTGAACAAGAGAATACTACGGACGGATCTATGACAAAATGTAGTAACGTGATGTTGGTTTCTTCTATTTAGTAATTCCCCTTAAAGAGGATGATTATTGTGTTTAAGTATGAATTGAAATTATTCAAAATATTATATAATTGCAAACATTCTATGAATTTAAGGATCATATGGAGTTCAACATAAATATACGGTAGCTTGGCTTTCTATCCCATAAGCATCAAACTGAAATTTGTAAACATTCTATTTTTACATAATTTTTATTTTATTATATATCTTTGATTTTTCTTGGTATAAGTTGCACAAGGCAATGCTTCAAATTATAATTATTGCAAGGCTCGTAACAACAATTTAACAAATTCATAAATTTTGAACAATGAAGATTATATCTATGTGAGATAAAAATCACATATTCAATTACACCTTTTTACATAAAATATAATTAAATTATTTCTTTTTTGTAGTGTTAGAACTAATATTAGACATTCTAAATCTAAAAATTACAATTGTCACATACTTTAAATCATTTTATTATAAATTAGACATTGATATAATCTTCATTGTTCAATTATTGTGATTTTTATTGTTAATTATTAATCTGCTAAAAATATTTTTATTGTTCAGTTGATACTTTTTTTATTTTTTGAAAAAAAAATCTGGAGGTTTCATCACGCCTCTAATAAAAGAATAACACGGGCCACATAACTAAAATGGGTTCAGATGGATGATCCAATTGGGCCGCACATGACCCAATAATTAAATCGGGTTAGGGTTTTTTCGTAAGAATATAAACCTAAAATAAATTTTTCAATTCACTCTCACTGTCTCTACTTCTCCTTGCCGTTGTCGTCGATTTTCCGATTCTCAACACCGGTAAACTCATTCAATCCTCAATATGAATTAGCAAAACCTATACCACTCTTTACTTTGATGTTTACAATAGTCAATTTTGTTACATGAATTAGTAAATTGTCTTTCTGAATGTGTGTTTATTTTAGGGATTTTCATTGGTAATTCATTTCTATAAAAATTTCAAATTTTGGTAATGCATGCTGTTGGCTTGTTGCTATTGTGATAATTGTTTTGCATGTTTTTGCAGAAGGACAAAAAAAAATGGCAGTCACATTCTACAACCTTAAGTCTGAATCTGGGTTGAAGAAACTAGATGAGTACCTTCTTACACGCAGTTATGTCAGTGGGTAGGTTATCTTGCTTTTTTTTTTTTTTTAATACTATGTTTATTTATTTATTTTTGAATTTTTGTTTATTATGCATTGCATTTTCACTTGATCTGTTTAGGTACCTAGCTTCAAAAGATGATATCACTGTCTATTCAGCTTTGTCATCAGTTCCATCAGATGAATTTGTGAATGTGTCTAGATGGTACAAGCACATTGATGCTTTGTTGAGAATTTCGTAAGTTTCCTTTTGTATGACTCTGTCAATTATGTGTAAATTATTTTTTAAAATTATTGTAATGATTTAATCTTTGGGATCAGACTCCTCTAAAGTTAGCAGATCACTTTAGGGAAAGTGAGTAATATCAACCATAGATTAACAAATCAATGGTTGATTTTATATGCAGATACATAAGATATTAGCCATTGATTTCTTCTCTTTGCTACTTACTTCAGACGAGCCAACTCCTTCTCATTGGGGTTGTTGTATGCTGATTTAGTAATTTAAAAGACTTGTATTCTTTATGCATTTATTTTTGTATTGCTTTTTAAATTTGCAATCCAATTTTGTGTTGTTAGTGGTGTTTCTGGTGAGGGATCTGGTGTCACTGTGGAGTCAACCTCCCTTGTTGCTGAAGAGGCTGTTGCCACTCCTCCCGCTGCTGATTCAAAGGCAAGTATTTTTTACACGATTGACCCTTGATCAAATTTAGGTTGTTGTCATGTTTTCTTTTTTGAGAATTTTAACTCTAATTGGCTGTTCATCTAATTGTTCATTGATGCTACAATGACGATCAGGCGACTGAAGCTGAGGATGATGATGATGATGATGTGGATTTGTTTGGTGAAGAGACAGAGGAAGAGAAAAAGGCAGCTGAGGAACGTGCAGCGGCCATGAAGGCATCTGGCAAAAAGAAAGAGAGTAAGTTTTTGTTGTTTTATCGTATACTCCTAATCATTTGAAATCTGGTCGGGTGTCAATTCATGGTGTTGATTTTCTGCTGATTACATTCTCAGGTGGCAAATCATCTGTTCTGATGGATGTGAAGCCATGGGATGATGAAACCGACATGAAAAAGCTCGAAGAAGCAGTGAGATCTGTAGAGATGGAAGGGTTGTTCTGGGGTGCATGTATGTTATTTTTATTCTCAGTCTCATTCTCATTATTTATTAATATTTGTACATTTGAACGTTGTTGACTATTTTCTCTCTGATTTGTTTTGCATACAATATGAAATATAAATATATTTTCAAATGTTTAGAACATAACTTCTTTAGTATTAACCGTACATGTGCGTTAGTATATTTATTTATAGTTTATTATAGCTATTTTGTTTGCCATTCTGATATCAGTTTATTAATGTGATAGCCAAACTTGTTCCTGTTGGGTACGGTATCAAAAAACTGCAAATTATGCTTTCTATTGTGGATGACCTCGTTTCTGTCGACACTCTTATTGAGGAACGTCTTACTGTTGAGCCCATCAACGAATATGTCCAGAGTTGTGACATTGTTGCCTTCAACAAAATATGTAAGTAATTTTCAGATTGTTCATAAGATTCATTTCTAAATGCTATGCGAGGAATCTAATGCAGAATCTAATGCTATTTCATAATATTTGATGCAGAGTCTGCAATTCATGGAATGTTGAGATCATGGTAGTGAGACAAATGGCAATGATTAAGAATGACAATCAAGGGATACTACTATCCTAAGCTGAGTTTTGTTTTTGCAGACATATTTGTTGCCGTGGTCCTTTGATGTTGAGTTGTCTTTGTGATTTTATCACCCATTGTGTGGATTGTCTAATAATCATTTAAGTTTATTAAAGCATTTAAGCCGTGTTCTTATAAATTTTGATTCTTGGTTGTGATTTTGTTTTATATCATCCTGTCACCCAAAATTTATGGCGATTCTCCAATGAACGTTGGTGATGCACTTGACTATAGTGGGGGATATGAAGAACATTTCTTGATTCATAGATTGCTTGCGTTTATTACATGCTGCACCACCATGACGGGTGCACTAAATTTAACCAGTTTTTTAAAAAAAAAACCTAATTCAGACATTACCATACCAAGGAGTTCACCATCACCATACAAAGTGGAGGATCAACTGCATGCCTCAATAGTCATTAGCGTACATTGATTGCAAGAGTTAAACATCATACAAAGTCATCATGAAGGCACAAACCATTCCACCACATCCCACCATTAATATACATTGATTGCAAAAGTTAAACATTAAAAATATAAGATTGTTGGACCAATATATTTAATGTTTTAAGATTTTAAATGGAGATGTGGAGTCAATATTTGGTGACTATTTTATTTGGGTCTTTTGAGATGGGGACAAATACTATATAGGACAATTATGACTCTACTCCTGAAAAATAAGCTTACGATAAATAATAATAGATCATATTTGAGTTTTTTATAGTTTGAGGTAGTCTAATTTTACTCTATTTTTACTCGTATTGATTAGATACATAATGACTCCATACTTGATCTTTGATTATATATTCCTGTTCAAATTTATTGTTTGTTATCTTGTGTACAAATCTTAAAAGATAAAAAATAAGGGTCAGATGGATTATTATTTTAATCTATGGCAATCATATTAATAAGTGGTTTCAGATGGATTATCATTTTAACTCTGGATAACAATGTCTTTACAGCAATCAGTTGATTTGTACTTACAAAACTTTTTTTTTTCTTTTAAATTGTCATTAGATAAATATCGGTACTATTTATTCACACGAGTATGTGGTTGATAAATAAAACCGGCATTATATAAAATGTGTTTTTTCTTTCACTCTTCAATGTTTTCAAATACACGAAAATAAATGTTCGAGTCAGTTAGTACAGATGTGTAAAATACACGTCTCAAATTAAGCATATGATTTACATAGAATATAAATTTAAACTCAATTGATAAAAATTTAAAATTTGTTATTTTTGTTGAACTTCTAATTATTTTCAACAAAATGAACTGTCACAAACATATAAATATAGTTTTGGAAAAAACTCTAAGAATCAATTATGAGACAAACTCTTTCATCATTTCACGATTGAATTTGGGATTACTCCATAGTCAAACCTCGTGATTATTGAATGAGATTAACTTAATTTCTCTTCCATTGAGAACAAAGCCTATATGCGACTTATTCACATATTTCTCTCGGTGAACAAAGTCATATGAGATAGAATTATACCATTTCCATATACTTGTGAATGTTAACTTTTAAACGATATTTATTTCATTTCAAAATAACATTTGCCATTCAAAATATGACTTAATCTTTATGTAACTCAAAATATGACCTAATCTTTATGTTATATCATCTTCGAATATCTTTATTCTTACTTCTACATCAATTTTATTTCATATATATCGAGCTGATTGTAAACCAAATGAGTTAAACTATATATAGATCAAATTCAACTCATTTATTGAATCAACTCAATTTTGAATTGAAGTTTGACTAATTTAGTCGATGAACTAAACGCAACATCGTAATTTTCCAATCAATTCTCGAATTATTTTTTATTTAGTTCAGTTCATTGCTAATCATAATAGAGACTGGTAAAAATTGCAATAATCCAGTGCCTACCAATAAATGCAACGTCACTGTCAAATGCAAGATCCACAACTGAATGTGAATATTTTATCATCTCAAACAAACTAACTGTTATAAGAGAATCTCTTAATTTCTCATTAGCATCTATCTAGAACTTAAAAGAAGAGTTCCATAAGCTCCTATAAGCTAAAACATATACAGTATGACTTAACAATAGATATTGTATTTTGTTTTAACATCAAATAAGTATATGACTCTTATTCACATATCAAGATGAGGGAAAGAAATTAAAAACCCTCAACAAGGTTAACATTTCAGATACAAAGTTAATAGAAGAAAAACTACCTTTTGTCAAAGATGAAAGAATGTAGCAAGAACAAATACTTGAAATACATAGCAAATTAGCTCAGTAATGAAAATTCACTAGCAAATATCTGGCAATAATACAAAGAAGGAGGAAAAGTAAGGAAGGAGTTCATATAACATCAATGAAGGAACAATTAGTTTCCAATTTGACATCAAAATTTTCAACAATAATAATTATCACTGATTGGTACAAAAAATCACAGTATAGTTGGCTAAGTTGAATTATAAGGTCCTTATAATATTACCCTCATCAACACCATGAGATTAATCAATCTAAGTTTCATCAATCGTCAACCACACCACCCGACGGTCTTATTAACCGTGAAACCTGTTTGAGACTGCTGAGATTGTGATTGCTGAGGAGGTCTTGGTTCTCTTGGTTTAGCAGGATCAACAAATATAACCCATCCATCCAAAAATTT
The DNA here is from genome assembly GCA_037974295.1 of Cicer cuneatum. Classification (NCBI taxonomy): domain Eukaryota; kingdom Viridiplantae; phylum Streptophyta; class Magnoliopsida; order Fabales; family Fabaceae; genus Cicer; species Cicer cuneatum. The sequence goes on along the minus strand of JBBPBO010001986.1, from coordinate 65,380,492 downwards.
AGCATTCATTCCTTCTCTTGCCTTTTCAGCTTCTTCTATCGTTGCGTAAGATACAAACGCGAAACCCTTTGATCTTCCAGAGGCTCTGTCAATTATCACCTTAGCTGTATAATCAAAATGATTGAAAGTCAAACAGAACTTACATCAGGACCAAATAGGAGAAAATGCTCGATAAAATGCTTGTCAAACCTAATAAAATAAAATGCTCGTTATTACCTTCCGTTAGCTGCCCAAAAGGAGAAAATGCTTCGGTAAGTTTTTCATCTGTTGTCAGTCTCGAAAGACCTGTTCAAAATTACAAATCCACATCGTTCAGATTTTAAAATGTTGAATACAAATTTCAGGTATTTTGCATTACGCAAGATAAATGTATATTAGTATCATTCAATTCTAAAAAATGAATCATATACATGCATTATACACCGATCAATTCCATGTAGCAGATGGTGCCAACTAAGTAGCATATAACATTGTTGAAGCTTACGCCAAATAGACCAGAAAAGTGGTTCATTCAAAGTTCACATAAGTGAAAACTAGCCAGATATAAAGTCACCTATAATAAATTATCGCATAAATCTAATGAGACATTCCGAAAAACCCTGCTGGATAGCTGCTATGACTTAGTTCTTGATTAAATTAGTATTGCTAGAAACAGAAATTGCATGTTAAACTTTAAGGTATAACAAACTAGACCTATAGGTTATGTTTGAACTGAAGAGCTACGCGAATTTTCCCTTCTTCCCTTTATATACAATTTTTTCTATTTTGATCAATTTCAAGTGTTACAATAACTTGCAGCCCAATCAACAGAAATGTCTTCCACAATTTCTTTTCAGTTAAAAATTGGAGCTTCATTAGAGGGAAAGCATGAATGCAAGAAAATAAGTGATACATTTTTTTATTGAAGATTGAACACAAAATATTCTACAAGAGCAAAGGGAAGTAATTATTAAGGGTAAGTAACTCACCGCTAACGAAAAGTTTGGGGGAAGTGAGAGTTGAATTGAGACGAATTGAAGTGAAGTGGGAGTTAACAAGTGTGCTGTGTCGAATCAAACGCTGAAATCCAGACATAAATGCCATCTTAGAATCAGAATCAGAATCACTCCACAACAAACAAATCTGTTTTCAGGTTTCACAAGGACGAGGTTTTTGTTGTTAATTAAAACCCTTCAAACATCAAAGAAATTTGAAAAAACCCAACTGTAGTAATTTCCCGAATGTTTTACTCGACCTAATGACAGTAATGTAATTTTTTGCGACAGTTTCTGGTGGCCGACGAAGAACTCCGATGCGTTTTCCGGCCAGCTTTTGTTGTTTTAGGGTTTTAATTGTTAAAAATGATGGGCCTCGTCTAAAGAATGTGTATTGGGCATAAGAACTTTGTCTCCCTTAGAGTTTTTTACCTTCCATCCCCAACAGTACGTTTCATGTCATCCCAGTCTATATAGCAAAACACAATTTTATCTTTTTAATCCATTAAAATAAGTTTTAAAATTGATAGTTTTTTAAATTTTAAATTTTTGAAACTCGAATTTTTGAAAGTTTTAAAAATTTTAAATATCAAATTTTTAAATAAAGATAGATTTCAAATAATTCAAAAGTTTCGAAAATTTTTAAATTTAGAAAGTTTTTAAATTTAAAAAGTTACGAAAGTTTTGAAATTTTCAAAACCTTATAATATTTTAATATTTTAAGTTTAGAAAGTTTCAAACTTTCGAACGGTAAAAAAAAGAATTTCGAAAGTTTAAAATTTTTAAAATTTTATATTGTTTTGAAAGTTTTGAAATTTTTGAATTTATCTTCAAACATTTTAGATTGTTCGAAAGTTTCAAAATTCTTTGATTTATCCTATTTTTAAAATTTCAAATTGTTAGAAAGATTTGAAAATCTTGAAAATTTCCCATTTCGAATGTTTTGAAAATTTTTAAAAATTGTGTTTCGACTAAATTTTCTAAAGATTTCTAAATTGTTTGAAAGATTTCTAAATTGTTGGGGTTTGACTAAATTTTCGAAAGAGTGAGTGAAAAAGTAAGAGGTAAAAAAACTTCGATGTTTAATATTTGGTTAAAAGGGTAAAATTGTATGTTCATGTGTCTTTGGGTGACAGGTACAGTTGGTGGGGTAACAAGTAGAAAACTCTGCTTTATTTATTAATTAGGTTTGTAAGGAAATTTTATCTCGGACCACATATTAGACTTCTACCTCTATAAATGTGATGAAATGACTTATTTGTTCTCGTATAAATATTAAAAATTGTCATTTTCTCTTATAATGTCATTTCAGTTTTCTGTGCGCAAGTGAAAGCCAAATTTTTCTTTTTTATCGAAATTTTTTTCATGTTTTCCAATACATAATTTACACTATATAAAACTTTTTTCAAGTTTTTCGAGAAAAAAAATATATATTTTTTTTTAGTGGGTGCTGGAGCTAGAAAGATGATACGACAAGATAACACATTATGTTGATACTTCATCGCATGTGATGGATGCTCCTCTGAAATAGATTCAACCCATAACATCCTGGAGGAGACAACAATTTATAGTGGAATATGATGATGAGGGAAAGCATGGTCATATACCTATTATCTCAGAGACTGATGTTGTTATGCATGAGGCGGCTATACAGGAGGAGGAGGACGATGTACAACATGACGACCATATACATGAGGGACCTATACAACAGGATGAGGAGCTTACATGGTATCTTGGAGGACCATATGATTTGTTTGTCTTTACACAATACTAGTATCATGTTTCTGCCAGATCGTGGTTTGGTCAAGTATATTAAGTTAATTATTATTTATGGTGCATTAAAAATATTTATTTTATTCATTCATTTTATTATATATTTAATATTAATGTCATGTATTTTATTTGTATGCAGCAGCGACCATGCTGAATATAGTTGTTCACGAAAAGAAGTTGCAGCAATTTACTCCGCAAGTACCCATATTTGAATATCTGATGGTAGCTGATGCGAAATATCTTCCCATATTCAGATATTTGAAAGGTACCAATAGATACGTGTGGAGGTATTGTTGAACTTGTAGTTCTTTATGACTACCTCTCATATGGCAGTTGTTACGACATCAAACTATTAAGTGCATATATGTCTCTATTCTAGGTATTAAATATTTATGATCATTATTTATTAATTGTTGTGATTTTTATTTATTAATTTGTATGCTTATCATTAATTGTTATGATTTTTATTTATTTATTTTTATTTGCAACAAAGTTGTATTTACAAATATTTATCAAATATCTGTAAAATAGGTGACCAGGATGCTGATGTGGAGTGAGTTGCCAAAATGAATAGATGGAGCTATAAACAAGGCAAACACAAAATACCTGAGTACAAACATATGATAGATGTGTTGGAACCAAGTTGGTTATTGCAATTAAAGTTTTGATGTTAACAAATGTATTTTATGAAAATAACATATTTGACTTATAAGAAGAATGAAAAATGTCATCAGAAGAATAGATCAGAGCATGACGTCACCAGAAGATGACGTCAACAGAAGAAGAAATCAGAGGATAATGTCACAAGAGGATGTCATCTTTGATGACGTCACCAGAAGCAGAAATCAGAAGATGGCGTCACCAGAGGATATCATCAGTGGAATCTGTCAGAAGAATATGTTAGAGAAAAATGCTCAAAACAGAATTGGAGCAAAAGACTAGAGAAACAGAATCGAGCTAAAAATATGCTCAAAAAGAGAATCTGAGAAAATTGCTCAAAACAAAATTCGAGCAAAAGACTCGAGAAACAGAATCTAACTAAAAGCATGCTCAAAATAGAAGCGGAGCAAAATGATCAAAACAGATTAATTGAAATACACTTCAGAAGTAAAACATCAGTGAGCAAAAGACTCAAAACAGAATCTGAGCAAACTACTCCAGAATATTCTCAAAACAAATTAATCGAAATACACTCCTGAAGTAAAGCATCAGTGAAGCCCTAAAGTTCAACTATAAATAGAGGCTTAATGCTGAAGAATAAAGTATCGAAAAATAGAAGAACTTAAGCAAAAATTCATAAGTATTCAGAGAGTTCAAAGAAGAGAAGCACATGCTTAAAACATAAATATTTTCTAAGTGTTCTTTTTTTAGAGTGTAAAGCTGATCGTCATCATAAATTATTCAGAAGTAAATACTCTAGAGCATATTGTGAGTATCAACTTTCCAGAAGTAATTACTCGGTTCTTATTTCGATCCCTTATATTAAATCCTACAGTTTCTTCTAAAATCTGGGGTTGTCAGGTTGTTAGAAAAAGACTTAGCTTGTAGGTTTAAGGTTGTGAAGTTCCTCAAAAGTTTGGGGTTGTCAGGTTGTTTGAGAAGACTTAGCTGGTTTAGTTAAGGTGTTGTTGTTCCTAAAAAGTATGGGGTTGTCAGGCTGTTTGAGAAGACTTAGTTGGTTTAGTTAAGGTGTTGTTGTTCCTCAAAAGTCTGAGGTTGTAAGGCTGTTTGAGAAGACTTGGCTGTTATAGTCAAGGTGTTGTTGTTCCTCAAAAGTCTGGGGTTGTCAGGTTGTTTGGGAAGACTTGCTTGTAGGGTCAGTGGTGTTGTAATTCAAAGGAGTTTGAATTAGTGAAAAGGCCTTCTAGAGGAAGGGACTGGACGTAGCCTAGTTAACGGTCAACCAGTATAAATTGATGTATTATTATGTTATTATTATCCGTTGCGGAATCTGATTAGTTATATATCGAATAATTCACATTAACATTCAACAAAACAGCAAAAGAAATCAAGTTTGACAAACACAATTCAACCCCCTCTTCTCGTGTTTGCACCTTCAAGATGTACTAACACTTGCATGGAGACTATAAGAGAATCGTAGGGATGTCATTCCCTTTGATGATATCATGTTATACAACAACTACCTCTGATTATGCAGCACAATAGTGACATATTTGTCAGAGATGTGTTTGAGACAATTTAAATATATTCAACATATTCCACCACCACCACCTCTAGTTCTTTCTAGATTATCTCATGCAGAAGTGAAATGGAAGAGATATTTGACCCCTATCACTGAACTCTATCATAGGTTACATCCAACTACATATCCATCTGAGTGTCAGGATGAATATTTGGAGTAGTTCTACATGGTATCTTGCCCACTTTTAGTGCAGCTGCATGGTGTACCCCATGTTCCAAATTTTAATGTTCCGCCCATCGTTGCACAAGCTTTTAGTTCACAGTCATCTACGCTACAGTAGGTGGATGACCTTATATAGAGGGGATTGGAGATACATGGTGTTGATCCAGATGATGACATGCATAGTTACTTTTATAAAGCTATATATTTAGTGTGTCATAACACTAACTAGCAGTTATTTACTTTTATTTGTGATGAAATTCGTTTTAGTTTCTAATGTTATTTAATTACTTTATATTATTACTTTATTTGTGATGAACATTGTTTTTGTAGTTTCAAATGTTATTTTATTGTTATTTCATTATTTTATATGTGATAATCAACGTTAGTTAACAACTAAACAAAATATATAATGAAATACAACAAAAAGTAATAACTAAAAAGAACTAATAACAAATGATTTTATATAAGTTTTAAAGTATTGTAGTCCATGCAAAATCAATTCTCATCTAATGGCATGACATCTATGGATTCCTTCGGTGGATCTTGTGTAATTTGTGTCATATGACCTAATAAATAGTCTCACTGTTGTAGATGTCTTGTATATGCTATTGCCCATGAAGTTGTATTATTGGTGCGAAACTTCTTCCAACCTAGTACAATGTTAGAATTAGAAATCTATCTTTCATCTTTAATTTAACCCAATGACTTGAGTCAACAAAACCCAATGACATGAGTCAACAAAACCAACAAGTATTACTTAAGAAAATAATACTATTCAAAAAATTAAGTATTACTTAAGAAAATTATACCATTTTACCTTAACTCAATGACTTGAGTCAACAAAATCAATACACGTAATACGATCATTTGTTATTGATTCTGGATGTGAATCCCTCGTAGAAAAAAAAGTCATAGAAAATATCTGACCAGACGTAACCAAAATAATATTATATGTTGCCACTATCACATAACTAATATCTGGTATGGATATCTATTTATCTAGTGGTTGAATACCCAAGCTTGATATATTCAAATAATCTCTGACTTTTCTAATGCGTCATGGAAATAATCTATAAAATGTACTTACACGATAAGCAATCTCTTGATCCAAACGGCGGACCAAAGACCAAAACTCTTCGCCATGTGCAAGAAATTATGCAATAGTCTGATAGTCATAACTTCCATCTGCAATCACATTAATCATGTCATCAATGTATGGTTGAATAACATCAGGAATGACGCAATAGCCCGATAGCCACAATTTTCTTCCAATGATGCAATAGGCTCTTCACCATATGGAAGCAACAATGTAATAGCTCGATAGCCACAATTTCCATCTTCTTCACCTATCATTTGGTTTTAAATTTTTCAGGTGATGGACACATTAAACTTGTAGTTGTTAAAACAAGTTCATGCACCTTACTCTTCAACACTTTTTTTCCTATAACCTCAAGTGATCGAAAGTGTTTCCACAATGCATTCATCTTATTAAACATATTCATATATGATCCATCTTTTGTGTCTTGAGGAGTTCATACTCCATGCTTAATTTCCTCCACTGAATATGCATGAAATCTAGAAGAATTGTTTCACCCGTCAATTTATATTGTGTCAATTCACAAGCACAAGGTAACTCATATGTTCTTATGAGAAAACACCCATATACGGATTTGTCAGTATCCACCCACTCAACTTTCTCATATTCTTCAGCAATGTGTTGTTGAGTTTATCTTGATACAAATGTATTTAATATCTAATAAAATGGATTATTGTGTTCATATTATTTATCATATAATTTTTTTCTAAAACACGACCCAAGTTTTTTTTAAGTTGCAACTATATCATGTTGTTCATAGTCTCTCAACATTTACACATGTCACCCATGTTGTATTTCAACATTAGCTTCAATTTCCAATTAGCAGACTCAACCATATCATTACATGTAAATTATCACCAAGGAACAATCCAATTTTATATAGTAAAATTACAAATTCAAAGTTCTATAGTGACATGACATACTTGTTAGTCATTGTGTTCCCCGAATGCATCACTCGATTAGTCCATGTTTCAACAAACCTTTGACTGTGAGGAGTCAGCCAAATTTATTTCATATAATCAACAAACACTCGATAATCAACACATGTTTGCTCAAACATGTGCAAACACTTGATGTACTCTTTTTTTCATCACTTTTTTTCATCGCTGTTCTAAGACGTATTGCTTGCATTTTTCTTCAACATTTTTGTCGACATGAAATCGACAAAGCAAATTAACAACACGTGGAAATACAATACCAATTGCTTTCATTAAAGCAAAATCCCTATCTGTCACAATTACATGAAGAAATTTGTTGTGTGTAACTAACAGTTCTCTTAACCTCTCTAATGGACAACAAAAGTTTTCTTCACACTCAGATTCCAAATAAGCAATTCCAACTACAAATTCTATCTCTATTGATGTCATACCAACAATTTCAAGTAATGATATTCTGTATTTATTGGTTTTGTATGTGTTGTCCATAATCAACATGATATGAAACAAGTTCAACAATTTCACTGAATCTGAGTGGACCCTAAAAATATCTCTCATAACATACGAGTCTTCTCATTTTTTATTTCATATTTTGTATCTTCAATTAACTTGAATAAATGTTGAATATCTGTCCTATGATTTCTCACCTGCAATCGAATCACAATCATCTGTTTATATATTTGTGAGATCTGAGTAACATTGTTTTTGTCTCATTCTTGCAATGAGAGTAATATGTGTCTTGATGCAATATTATATTTTGTTAAGTCATGAACATGATTTTTCTCTTCTTCGTCTAAACGTCCAACAAATGTATGTCCCTCCAAAATATAAGATTATTCATTGTTGTGAATTCCACAAACTATTTTAACTTACCATCCTAAATATGTGTTGGTAGTATCAACACATGTTTTGTCACATAATAGTAGCAATTTATCCATATATGTAAAAATTTATATAAATAAATTAAAAAAAGTTAAAAAAAAAACTAGTGTGTACCAAAAAATTTGTTCACAAGTTATCGCTATAGAAGAGTATCAGAAAACTTGTGAGAAAAGTTTTTAGGTAGTTTACGTTTTTAACTTTCTATACCGGAAAACTTTTCAATGAACGGTGAAAAAAAGGTAAATTTGAGTTTGTAAAATAGTAAAAAATTTCAATGATAAAGTTGACATTTTAAAAATATTGTGGAGGTATAGGTATAAAAGTGGGGTACTTGGTAAAAATTTTGGTTTGTAACTGATTTTACTATTATTATTATTATGGAGAAATAAACCAAATTGTTTTATTAATATCATATATTTTTATAAATTTTATAACCTTTTAAAGAATTATCTTTATAAAAAATGACCTTATTTAGTTATATCTTTTTTGGAAACAAATTGTTGACTTGAATTAATCTTTTTAAAAATTGTGTTTTGAAAAAATAGTAACAAATATTTAAGGAATGTTCTGAATTTTTGTTTATTTTAGGCGATTTTTTTTAATTTTAATTATGATTTTGATAGATAGTATTTAGAAATATAATCTTTTGAAAGCAGATTCTTTTATCCTTTCGAAAACAGAAAGCTTTTTTTTTTTTCAAACAAAAAGTTTATTTATTTATTTTTAATTTTAAAAAAATTATACTATTTTAAAAAAATATTTTCTGATAATGGATTATTCTTTTTTCTTTTAAATAACCAAAATTAACAATTAAAATTAATTTTATTAGAGAGAGATGAATTAATGTTGGTAGGTAGTTTTTATGATAATGAATTATTTTATCTTTGTGTGAAAAATGAGTATTTTTGAAAATATATGACAATTCTTTTAAAGGGTATTTTTCTTACGTATATCTAAAACGGATTGTTTTAAAATCTTATATTGATTTATATACATTTATATCGCTTGTACATTCTTTTTTTTATATGCAATATTGCTAGTACAGTCTTGTTTTTCTAATGAACACTCATGTACAAAATTTATATATTTCGATTCGTGTTTTTAAAATTTTAGTTAATAATCGATCGATGTCTCTCTATTTATAGATAAGAAAGAATAAATGAGTGCTTAACCGCCAACTCATTCTAAAGAGACGTATCTTTTTTAGGATGGAAATGACTATCACCATTGCAAATTTTTTTTATTATTATTATTATATATTATTATATATAAATAGGGTATATACACAATAATATGTGTGTATTATATATTAATTATTTCACATTACATGAATTGTGTTGTAATGCACTGTTGAAGATACTTTTTTTTTCAAATCGAATGTCTAACATTTGAATTTGAATTCGCCTCAACCATTTTTTGCTTTATTTTTGTAGTTTATATTTGACAAGAAGTGTATAGTTCAGATTCAAACTCAGGCACTACAATTTCTCTTAAAACTAAATTTACCACTACCCCAACAAAACTCCTATAGCTTATGATTGTAATGGTTTATATATAGTGTATATGTAATTGGCTCTCTTAACAAAAATTGTGAAGATCCCGCAATGGTACTGGATAAAAAAAACTAACAAAATAATCTGATCAAGCTCTTAAGCATCTATATAGTACAAAGAGGGCTGAAAGTACAGATTTTAGTGCAGTGGAGGTCTCATTCATGGTACACATAACAATATTTATTGGTACGGTTCTCTAAATATTGTATAAATAAATAACCTTAAAAAGACATCTAAATAAAATGGAGGAAGAATAAATTGGACTTAATATATTCATATTGGATGTAAATAAAATGGTGTAATTTATTAACACATATACCCAATCAAATCATGGTGTAATTTACTAACACGTATATCCAATAAAATTATATTAATTTCATTAGTATTTGATAAAAAAATAGTTCGCTCGCATATGAGCAATATTATAAATTATTGAATAAATTACACTCATAGTCTTTTAACTTATTTTTATATTTTATTTTAATATTTTAAGTTTTTTTTTCTATTTTGATCCATTAAACTATACATATAAGATATTATGTTTTCCAATATTTTTTTCCGTTTCATTTTTGTCTCTTACAAACATTATATATTTTATTTTCTTATATTACAATTTTAGATACTCTAATATTTTTTTTTATCAAAGTTTGATATTTATTTATAATAATTAAGTGATCAAAATATTTAACAATTGTTCCCTTCAAAGAAAAGTATTTAACAATTATAATTTTTAGGTCCAAAATGTCTAATATTTAAAACTTAAAAATGAAATTCAAACAAAAAAGTTTGAAGTAATAACAGTGTCAAAGGTTAAAATATAATGGAAATAAAAATAAACTTAATGATGAAAATAACATCTAAAAATAATTTAAAAATAACATCTAAAAATAATTTAACCTAATGGTTTATTTAGTTTGATGTGATCCTCTTAAATTACAAAACTATCATTAGGTCGAGTAGAACATTTGGGAAATTACTACACTTCAGGTTTTTCAAATTTCTTTGATGGTCGAAGAATTTTAATTAACAACAACAATTCTGTCCTTATAAAACCTCAAAACATGTTTCTTTGATGTGGAGTGATTATGTTTCTGAATCTGATTCTAAAAATATAATATTTATTTGTTTTTCCTTTCCACCATTGAAAGATGTCAAATGTAGAGGAGTCATCTTCAACACTATCCTCTGAATACCTATCAAACTCACTTTGTTTTTTCTTCATGTTCAATTTAAACAAATTTTCCAAAACATTCTCACCCTTCTTTTTAATGTTAGATTGTGAGTGCATACTGAGATTCGAGGTACTAGAATCACCAACTTCATTAGTAATGGGATACAAAACAACATAGTGTTCAATCAATTTACAATTTACCGATGAGATTTTTTAGTTTTTCCATCATATCATCGGACTTATCGGTGCCATAGATTATTTCAAAATAAAACTCAATATACTCAAGCTTATAACGGGGATCAAGAAAAACAACAACAAACAGAAGAAAATTTATCTCACCTCTATCTCAATATTTGTTGAATTTTCCTTACATATTTGTAGTCATCTTTTTCAAAACAACCTTATTGGGTTGCTAAACAAATTTTTTTTAAAAAAGTTATAACTAATTAGTGAGTCAAGTGTACGGGTTAACAGGTTCAAGTTGTTGAACCCATTATCCGAACTAAATATAACGGGTTTCAACGGGTTGAGTCGGGTCAGACTCAAAAGTGACCGAGTACCGGTAAAAATCAAATTAGGTTGGGTTGAGTGATTGAGTTGGATCGACTCGTGTCTATGGACATGTACACCCCTACAAGTAAATTCTTCTTTTTCAATCGTGGGATTTTACCAGGAGACACGTCAATATTTGTTTTAAATTTTTTTTTTGTTTTGAGAAAGTAAATTCATTTGCCCACTACACTATTGTGCAACATCACGAGACTATATGACAACGAAATTTTTTTTGTAAAATTGTCTTTCTCAACCTTGTGAAAGAGGTTGTCTCATCACTGATTCTTAGATTTTTTTTCCAAAATTATATTTATATGTTTGTGACAGTTCATTTTGTTGAAAATAATTAGAAGTTCAACAAAAATATTTTAAATTTTTATTCTGATGATAATCCGAAGAGGTTGTGGGGCTTGAATGCTTCGAGTCACTCAATTGCTCACATTAAGAGTAAACAATACATCATGTATTGATGTTATAGTTTTTTAAATAATCATAAATCAACTTGAGTTTACATTTCACCTCACTTCAACATCACTGCATGTATTTTCAAATGCCAAATTAAGCATATGATTTACCCCTAAGCATTTAAGTATTGTTGCACATATTGTCTTAGCTATAATCTCTTTTAGAGTGACCGGTAAAATTTAAAATATTTTTATTCAACTTTGAAAATAAATCAAAAAATTAGTGATGAAGAAAACTTTTCTGCAATGTTGGAAAATGAATGCAAGTTTTTTTTTTCCATAGCTCCACAATCTCAAGATGTCACATGATAGTCTATTGTATAAAGGAATCATAAAACTTGTCATTACAAACATAATAAAATGACGAGTTAATTTTTTAAGCGACTCTCAAACAATTTTTGAGTTGAGTTAACTTTTTAAGTGAGTCTCAAACAATTTTCGAGTTAACTCGGTTCATTGCTAATCCTAAAGAAGGCTAGTAAAAAATACAATCCACCCGAGGTGTTTGATGGAAATTGAAGATTTTATGCACTAACTATCAATAAGTGCAATGCTCTTTGTTTATCTAAATCCGTTTTCTCTCTCTCTGAAATGGACGAACGAAGTGGCATGAGTGAGTAATGGTATTGCTAGTCATAATCGTCATGTGTTCCTATCGCACGTTTGATGGGCTTCGAGGGAAAGAAACAGGATTTGCATTGCTAAGGAAGAATTCGAGGTTTATAATTTGCTTATAAAAAATTAAAATCTACTTATATGTTAGAGAATGAAACAACAGTGTTGATTATTTTGCAAAGTTGGAATCAACATAACAAGTTAAAGATTTTGGTTTCCATCATGCTGCCTTCCCTCAAATTTAGTTTGTAAAAGCACTTTAGTGTTCAAGTTATGTAATTTATTGAAACAAGCAACTCTTCTTAAGTATTGTCGACAATAAGACAATAATCAACAATAATTAACAAATGTGAATATTTTATCATCTCAAACAAATTAACTGTTAGATCTCAATTTATTTATTTTTTAATTATAAGAGAACCTTTTAACTTCTCATTAGCATCCATCTATAACTTAAAAAAAGAGTTCCATAAGCTCCTATAAGCTAAAACATACACATGATTTCTCATAATAGATATTATATTTTGTTTGATCATCAAATGAGTATATGACTAGACAGAGATAGCCATGCGAATATCAAGATGAAGGAAGGAAATTAAAAACCCTCAACATGGTTACATTTAAGATACAAAGTTGATAGAAGAAAAACTACTTTTTGTCAAAGATGAAAGAATGTAGCAACAACAAATACTTGAAATACATAACAAATTACATCAGTAATGAAAGTTCACTAGCAAATATCTGGCAATAATACAAAGAAGGAGGAAAAGTAAGGAAGGAGTTCATATAACATCAATGAAGGAACAATTAGTTTCCAATTTGACATCAAAATTTTCAACAATAATAATTATCACTGATTGGTACAAAAAATCACAGTATAGTTGGCTAAGTTGAATTATAAGGTCCTTATAATATTACCCTCATCAACACCATGAGATTAATCAATCTAAGTTTCATCAATCGTCAACCACACCACCCGACGGTCTTATTAACCGTGAAACCTGTTTGAGACTGCTGAGATTGTGATTGCTGAGGAGGTCTTGGTTCTCTTGGTTTAGCAGGATCAACAAATATAACCCATCCATCCAAAAATTTAGCATTCATTCCTTCTCTTGCCTTCTCAGCTTCTTCTACGGTTGCGTAAGATACAAAAGCGAATCCCTTCGATCTTCCAGAGGCTCTGTCAATTATCACCTTAGCTGTATAACCAAATGATTGAAGTTCAAACATAACATACATCGAAGAAAATAAGAATATTATTATAACCGATTACTGCCAAACTCAATAAAATAAAATGCTTGTTAGTTGTTATTACCTTCCATCAGCTGCCCAAAAGGAGAAAATGCTTCGGTAAGTTTTTCATCTGTCGTCAGTCTCGAAAGACCTGTTCAAAATTACAAATACAAGAAAGTGCACATTGTTCAGATTTTAAAATGTTGCATACAAAATTCAGGTATTTTGCACTGCGCAAAATAAATATATTAGTATCTTACGGTTCTAAAAAATGAAGCATATACACGAAACTGGAATTGTCATATACATGCATTATACACCGAGCAGTTTCATGTAGGAGATGGTGCCAATTAAATAGCATATAGCATTGTTGAAGCTTATGCCAAATAAACCAGAAAACTGGTTCATTCAAAGTTCACATAAGCGAAAATTAGCCAGATACAAGAGTAACTGATGATAAATTCTTGGCCACAGAAATCTAACAAGGCATTCACAAAAAAACCTGCTGAATAGCTGCCGTGACTTAGTTCTTGACCAAATTAGTATTGCTAGGAACAGATATTTTAGGTAAAATCGATTTAAGGTATAAAACACTAGACCTGTAGGTTATATATGACCTAAAGAGCTTCTTCAAAAATTTTCCTTTCTTACTTTTATAAATAATTTTTTTTTCTATTTTGACCGATTTTCAGTTTTACAATGTTTTACAGCAAAATCAACATGTGTTCCACAATTTATTTTCAATTAAAAATCAAAGCTTCATTAGAGGGAAAGCATGAATGCAGAGAAAAGGAGATAAGATATTTCTGTCCAGACAAAATATCAAGGAAAATCAACCAACTTAGGGGGGGCTCTATAACAACCCTGCATTTCTATCAAGGAGACATTTAATAGTAAAAGATATAATGCTGAATGCCGAAGAGACCTTGAAATCAATACCTGACTAAGAAGTTCAAGGTTCATTTGAAGGTGCAAAACACACAACCATAACCATTTGCCTATCTTAATCAATTAAAACACTTGCAGTTATTACATTTCCACTTAAAATGTAACTAGTTTCAGAGCAAAGCTAGAAAAAATGTGCAGTTTAAAGCATGATTTGACAAACTTCTTGAAAAACACTTGATAGAAAAATAAATATTATAATAATTATAAGATAACTATGAATTCTGTCAGTTGAAATGAACTTGTATATCACAATTTTTTCGAAAGCTATTTTGTTCGAATTCTAAAAAAACACTTATAAGCTCAAAAGTACTTTTTTTGTAAGTGAATCACCATAAACTTTTGTTAATTAAAAAGCTCTTGTAACTTAGAATCTAATCTCAACTGGACCTTATAGAATTAGATTCACACATTGCCAAAGCTAACTTAGATGTATTCATATGCTATATATATATATATATATATATATATATCAATATTAATCCTATTGAGTACCAAAGTCCAAATGAATTATTTGATCATAGAGAGGGTTTTGATGTTCAAAAGAGGTTTTTTAACAAGAAACATCATTTGACAACAAAAAGAAGAACAAAATGCAATAAGTAAGCAAAATATGCACTATGAGTTTGTGATACTAATTTCTTATTCAAGATTGAACATAAAAGAAGAGAAATAACATCAGAACGAGATGCATAGACTATAGAGTAGTTATTAAGGGTAGGTTACTCACCGCTAACGAAAAGTTTGGGGGAAGTGAGAGTTGAATTGAGACGAATTGAAGTGAAGTGGGAGTTAACAAGTGTGCTGTGTCGAATCAAACGCTGAAATCCAGACATAAATGCCATCTCAGAATCAGAATCACTCCACACCTAACAAACCTATTTTGATGTTTCACAAAGACGAGATTGTTCTTGTTAAAACGCTTCAAACTTCAAAGAAATTGCAAAACCCCAACTATAGTAATTTCCCGAATATTCCTACTAGACCTAATGATAATTTTGTAGTGTAAGAGGAACAAGTGAAACTAAAAAAAAAACAATTTAGGTTAAATTATTTTTAGATGTTATTTTGATTGTTAAGTTTATTTTTCGTTTGAATTTAATTTTTAAGTTATAAATATTAGATATTTTAAATTTAAAAATTATAATTGTTAAATAATTTTTGTTTGAAAGAATTGTTAAATACTTTGATCACTTAATTATTATAAATATTAAACTTGGATAGAAAAACATTAAAGTGTTTAAAGTATGTAATTTAAGACAACAAATTGTATAAGATTTGTAATTTAAAAAATTAAAATGAAATGAAGCAATCTAAAAAATACAATGCCTTATATTTATAGTTTAATAGATCAAAATATATTTAATTTATAATATTGCTTGTGTATGAATTAACCAATTTTTTTTACCGAATACTAATGAAATTAATATAATTTAATTGAATATACGTTTAATAAATTATATCATTGTTGTTGTATTCCGAAAAATTGATGAATACAAATGAAATCTAATTTATACTTCCTCCATTTCTTTTTAGATGTCTTTTAAAATTATTTATTTATACAATATTTAGAGAACCAATAAATCTTGTTATACTTCCTCCATTTCTTGTTTTTATTGATACAATATTTACTTGCTCGCACCATTTGTATTTAGATTCACCCATCTAACGCGAGGCCGAATCCACCTCACCAAAATTTTCATTTTTGGCTCTCTTTATACTGTATCAAGATGCTTAATAGTCTGATCGTATTTATTTGCTAGTTTTTTTTATCCAGTACCATATCCTATATCCTTCTTGTCAAATATAAATTATTAAAAAATAACAAAAATTGGTTGAGGCGAATTCGGATATTAGACATTTGATTTGAAAAAAAATTAACTTTTTGTTTGAAAAAAAAAATTTGTGTTTTCAAAAAGATAAAATTTACATTGAATTAAAAATATATATTTTCAAAAGATGGCCTTTTTAAACACTTTATTTATTAAAACTGTAATTAAAAATAACATATATCGCCTAAAAACAAACTCTATATTTGTTACTATGTTCTTAAAACACATTTTTTTAGAAAGATTAATTCAAGTCAACAATTCGTTTCAAAAAAGAGAAATTTAAAAAAAAAAAAACAAAATAAGGTAATTTTGTAAAATGATAAATTATTAAAAGATTAGAAATGGATATAATAATAATAAAATCTGGTATTCTTCTGTACCAATAAATAATAAAATAATAATAGTAATAAAAATAATAATAATTACAAACATAGTAAAATAAAAAACAGATAGAATTCTATCCAAGCCCAATCCACATCCTTTAGACGAGGCCCATCATTTTTAACAATTAAAACCCTAAAACAACAAAACTGAATAGCATCTACTGCCGCTTTGCCCTTTGCCGTTGTTGAATCAGAGACCAGTTCCAGACGCACTGAACTCATCTCACCGCAATAACCGAAAGCTGGCCGGAAAACGCATCGGAGTTTTTCGTCGGCCACCAGAAACTGTCTCAAAAGTCCAGGTTTTCATATTATTTTTTTAATTTTTTTTGTAGTATTTTCCATCCGCATGCGCCATGATGTGATTCCACCGCGGTTCAAGGCGACGCATCAGAGAATTGCTTCGTAACGGAGATCTACTTCGCATCGCGTTTCCCCGATTGTGCGCTAAATTGCCATGATTAACAACATAGCTATAAAACGATTCAATTGTCGCGATTTTTGTTAATTGTTAATCTGTATCAATCAAGCAAGCGTAGATAATTTTACTTGATTTCTCAGTCTATGGATTCATCTGCCTAGTTTGATTCTATCCCCGTAAACTGTGCCGTTTTTTAGACAATTTCACTGTTGATTTGTGTTTTATGGTAGTTTTTGGCTAAAATTTTATTTGATTTTGATTATCGCCTTTTCTTTTTACAGGGGATTCTGATTCTTGAGAGTTCACAATATGACGTCATTTTTGAAGCCTGAGAATGCCCTCAAGAGGGCAGAAGGTTTGTTCAAAAGATTATTATATATTCTGATTTTTGTGTTCTTATCATGCCATTGCTAATAAAAATTATGCAATTGAATCATTTGAATTTTGATGTACAGAGTTAATCAATGTTGGGCAGAAACAGGATGCTCTTCAGACTCTTCACGACCTAATCACTTCGAAAAGATATAGGGCATGGCAGAAAACAGTTGAAAGGATTATGTTTAAGTATGTAGAGCTGTGTGTTGACATGCGGAAAGGGCGGTTTGCAAAGGATGGGCTAATTCAGTATCGTATAATATGTCAGCAAGTGAATGTTAGCTCACTTGAGGAGGTGATTAAGCATTTCATGCATCTGTCAACTGAGAAAGCCGAACAAGCCCGTAGCCAGGCTCAAGCATTGGAAGAAGCCCTTGATGTTGATGACTTAGAAGCTGATAAAAGGCCAGAGGACTTGATGCTGAGCTATGTCAGTGGTGAGAAGGGGAAGGATAGATCTGACAGGGAGGTTGTTACCCCATGGTTTAAATTCCTTTGGGAAACTTACAGGACTGTGCTTGAAATATTGCGGAACAACTCAAAATTGGAAGCCTTATATGCGGTATTCTTTCTTCTATTTTTTCTTGTTGGAGGTGTTGTAGGTCATCTTAAGCAATTAATATTGTTGATGTTTATGTCTTAAGTATGTCATTGTGTCTGAATTGACACCAGCTATCTGTTGTTTCTATTTTAATCTAAGTAAATTTTAACATGAAAATGTCTTACCGTTGTGGGTGCGCGATCTTGTGAGACTGGTTAACATATGCCATCATTGCTGTATGAAATTATTATATTCCAAGTTCTGTCGTAAGTAGATGATAGATGTAGTGCCCAGAGTTACTGAGTTTAGGCATCTTAAAGTGGCATGTATCTCTGATAAGTAGAAATTAATTTATTGGCACTTGGGATATATTGCTGCTGTTGCTCATCACCTATTCTTATTTCTTACATTTTTTATCGTAACAAGATAATTTAGGATGCACACATGCCTTATGTCAAATTTTTAATAGACTCTATTGTCATTTACAGATGACAGCCCATCGAGCTTTCCAGTTTTGTAAGCAGTATAAACGAACAACAGAATTTCGAAGACTCTGTGAAATCATCAGAAACCATTTGGCTAATCTTAACAAATATCGGGACCAACGAGACCGTTCTGATCTTTCTGCTCCTGAAAGCATGCAATTGTATCTTGATACAAGATTTGAGCAGCTGAAAATTGCCACTGAACTTGAACTCTGGCAGGTTAGCAATTTCTCTTTTTTCTTTACCTCGTCAAGTTGTTTGTTATATTGATGTTGTAAGACCTGACAATTTGTTGCATGCAGGAAGCTTTCCGATCTGTTGAAGATATACATGGACTAATGTGCATGGTCAAGAAAACACCGAAACCATCCTTGATGGTGGTTTACTATGTTAAGTTGACTGAAATATTTTGGAAATCATCGAGTCATTTATACCATGCATATGCTTGGTTCAAGCTATTTTTGTTACAAAAAAGCTTCAACAAGAATCTGAGTCAGAAGGATTTGCAATTAATAGCTTCTTCTGTTGTTCTAGCTGCGCTTTCAGTTCCACCTCATGATCGTACTAATGGTGCATCTCATTTAGAACTAGAGCACGAAAAGGAGCGAAATTTGAGGATGGCTAATCTCATAGGCTTTAATCTTGAAACCAAGCCTGAGAGCAGAGAAGTGGTACGTTACTTCATTTGCACTCCTGTGGTAATATTGATATTTGATTTGCAAATCTTACCATTTGCTATTGTTTCTGTTTTGTCTCCCCCCAGCTCTCAAGGTCGTCACTTCTCGCTGAACTGGTAAGATATTCTCATTATTTGAAACACAACAGTATATAAATACCTTTTCTATTGTCATTGTTGCAATTGATCTATGTTTAGGGTGTCTACTCTTAATTGTGGTCTGTTTTTGAGCAACTGTTATTAATCCTTTTTTGACATTTGGGGTGGTTCTTCATATTGATTTGTATTTCTTTCCGTATCAACATATTGCCAACTTTGCCAAACTACAGACTTATAACAGCTTTTGGTCTTTGGCATTTCTCGTGTTGGTTTTGAATATTTGTTGTTTGGTAATGATTTTTGCCTCCAAACATTTTTAGACTCCTAAAGCAATGAAAATTTTACGATTCAAACAACTTCCAAATTTTCTAAGCATATTCTTGATGTATGTTCTGCACTGATGATATAATCTTTTAAACATTTTCTATAGTAGACTGTTGCTGATGGTTTTACCTCAGTAATTGCTTTAGTTGTCATGATTAAATTCTTTAAACATTTCTTTTTAATTGACTTGGTCATAGAATTTTAATTATTTTGACTTGATGTCAATGCTTAACTTTTTTCCCTTCACACACATGTATATTTCTTTCATTTTTTGTTAATTGTAAGCCATCTGTATAGCTAAGAACCCACTAGGAGTTGGGTGGACTCTTGGTTAGTGTTATCATGACAAATGTAACCTCATTAAGTAATCCCAGTAGACTCAGTAGGAAGTTTGTTTGGATTAATTGCAGGCATCAAAGGGTGTAATGTCGTGTGTTGCACCAGAAGTTAAGGACATTTTCTATCTTTTGGAACACGAGTTTCTACCCGCGGATCTTGCACTGAAAGTACTACCCTTGCTAAACAAAATTGCTAAATTAGGGGGTAAGTTTTCCTTTGCATCATCTGTTCCAGAGGTGCAATTGTCGCAGTATGTCCCAGCACTTGAGAAGTTAGCTACCTTGAGGTTGCTACAACAGGTACATTGTCTTCTTTTGTATATATTTATTTAATCCTTCTGTTTGATGTGTACTTAATCCTGTTTGCCCGCCTTCTTCTAGGTATCTAATGTGTACCAGACGATGAAGATTGAGAACTTAGCTGGGATGATCCCCTTCTTTGATTTTTCCATAGTAGAAAAGATTTCTGTGGATGCTGTTAAGCAGAAATTTCTATCCATGAAAGTTGACCACATGAAAAATGTTATAATTTTCTGTAAGACGGTATGATTTCCTTTATGTTAGTATGATTGCCTTTTTTGAACTTTACTATACAGTGGGAAATTATTATGTTTGTGTTTGAAAAGAATGTTGCATTGAATGTGTGCAAATACTAGATGAGGTAGGATTTGGAATGTGAGAGTTTGGGCGTGTTACATGGATTGGTTGATCAATCTTGGTTCTGCAGAATCATTATATCTTACATGGAAATGAGTTATTTTGTTTGCACTATTTTCAAATGCCTATAGAATAAATTGTTTACATATACTTTTATTGTGATTTAGGCGGGGGGGAAGTTATCTCTGAATGTGAAATTTTAATTGTATTGTAGCTCTCTCATCTTATTAATTGGTATGGCAATTGCTTGGTTTCTATCAGAGTCTTGAGGCTGATGGCTTAAGGGATCACTTAGCCAGTTTTGCTGAACAATTGAATAAGGCAAGACAAATGATTTGTCCTCCAGATAGGAAACAATCAAAACTTGGAACTTTGCTCCCGACTTTGTCAGAGGTGGTGGCCAAAGAACACAAGAGGCTCCTTGCTCGAAAATCAATTATTGAGAAGAGGAAAGAAGAGCAAGAACGGCAGCTTCTTGAAATGGTATATACCTGTGTATTATTATTCATATGTGACAATTGAATTTAATGATATTTGAAACTGTTAATGATTCCTTTTGATGTTTATGTTTGAAGGAACGCGAGGAGGAATCAAAGAGGTTAAGGCTGCAGAAAATTACAGAAGAAGCAGAGCAAAGGCGGCTTGCAACTGAGTATGAGCAGAGGAAGAATCAAAGGATTCTCAGGGAAATTGAGGAAAGAGAAAATGAAGAGGCTCAGGCTTTACTTCAGGAAGCTGAAAAGCGTATTAAGAAAAAGGGTAAAAAGCCCATCATTGAGGGGGTAAGTTGAAGCGCCTGCCTTCAATTCAGGACCTGTTTTTTTTAGTCTGCTAATGTTAACAATAAACTCTATATGCAGGAGAAAATTACTAAACAGACCTTAATGGAATTGACTTTGACTGAACAACTCCGGGAAAGGCAAGAAATGGAGAAGAAACTGCAGAAATTAGCCAAAACCATGGATTATTTGGAAAGAGCAAAGAGAGAAGAGGCTGCTCCGCTTATTGAAGCTGCATATCAACAGCGGCTAGTGGAAGAGAGGATTCTTCATGAGCGTGAGCAACAAGTATGTCTGCTAATTTTGGGCTGTGTTTCTTTTCTCTCTTGGAAATAATGAAATTCTTGCAGATTGTTCATCACATGTTATAACTTGCAACTTTCTTTTTAATCAGTCTGTCTAATACTAACTGTGTTAGACCTTGGTTTAATGCAGCTAGAGGTTGAACTGAGCAAACAGCGCCATGCTGGAGATCTCAGTGAGAAGGAGAGGCTTATTCGAATGATGGGCAATAAAGTTAGTATAATTATCTCTTAGGCTACTCTTTTATGTCTTTGTCGTCATCATGATTCATAGGAAAGTTGTTTTTTCTGTCTATTTGTTTATTGGCAAATCTTTTTGGAGGATATTACAGGCCAGTAACAACGACCTATTAACAATTGACATTATTTTGCATCATATTAATCAAAATACTAGTTATTAAATCTACCTAGTAAAATATGTCTGATGGTTTTTGCCACATGTTTGACATTGCAGGAGATATATCAGGAGAGAGTTGTCAGTCATCGCCAAGCGGAATTTAATAGACTGAGGAAAGAAAGGGAGGAACGTATCTCGAGAATTTTACAGTCCAGGAGACAGGAGAGGGAAAAAATGAGGAAGTTCAAATATTACCTTAAGTTGGAAGAAGAGAGACAACAAAAATTGCGTGAGGTGGAAGAAGCTAAGAAGCGTGAAGGTAATCATTAATAGTTTGTTTGCTTAGAACATATAATTGCTTAAGCTTGCTTTTTTAAGATTATCTAGTGTTTAAGGTTTAAACTGGATTGGTAGAATGAATCTATTTAAATTCCACCATAGCAGTCATGATTGTTTTTCAATTCCATCCCTTGTATTTCATTCTTTATTATTAAATGCTTGTTACTCTGGAGTCAGTGTACCAAATTTTACTCAAAATCCAGTAGCCTATCCTCTATTTTGTATTTACTGGTGTTTCTGAACTGCAGAGGCTGAGAGAAAAAAGAAGGAAGAGAACGAACGCCAAGCAAAATTGGATGAGATAACTAGAATTCAGAGGCAAAGAGAGAGAGAACTTGACGAGAAGGCTGAGAAGCAAAAGAGAGAGGCATTGTTGGGCAAACCTGCTGAACCAGCTCTGAGGCCTCAAGAGCCTCCTGCCCGTCCATTGGAGTCTGGGTCTGCTGCTCCTGCTGCAGCAGCCGCTTCTGCAGCACCAACTCCAGGGAAATATGTCCCTAAGTTCCGTCGAGAGAGAGTTGAAAGCTCAGGAGTTGCTCCTCCTCCAGAAGCAGATCGTTGGGGTAACAGTAGCAGTAGGCCGGATGGTGACAGGTGGGGGGATCGCAAATCCTCATTTGGATCTGGTGGGGGTTCAAGGTCATCTTCAACTTGGTCATCTTCCAGGGGTTCTCGTTGATAATTTTATGTGCCATTTATTGCCTATGCCACTGTGGCCTTTGGGGGTCTTCATGCCTGATATTGTGCTGGTTGCTCTGATTTTTGCTCGAGTTCTTTGTACTACCCATTTTGAGTTCTAGAATTTTTGATACTAAGTTCTCATTTATTTATCTTCCAATGCTTATGGACTCGTCGGTTCTGTTGAAGAACATGCCAACAAAATGTTCTATTTATGATCCAGTGGGATTGGATACGGTAATTAAAATTTCATGTTAGGCAGTATTGCAGACCTATTTTTATACTTATTCGTGTTCTAAATTTTGTTCCATAAAAAATAAAACGATCTGCTGCCTACTTTTATGTTTTATCAACTTTTTTGTATTATGTTGTGGACAAAATATATACATGTTACTGTGTCATACTTGGGCGTCAATTACATCGTTTGGTTTTAGTACAGACTAAACTCATTTAGAGACGTGCTTGCTTAGATGGCGGAAGTTAAGACAGGCAGTGCAAATTGCATTATATATATTTTCAATCAATTAACCACATGAGGTTTAATTTTATTTAGATTTTTTAAAATTGAGACCTCTGCACGAAAAAGACATAATGAGTAGTACTTCGACTAATAACTAAGGAGTAATACTAGTTGTACTCATTCAATTTCTACAATCAATCCATATGAGTTGAAAATATGTATATTTAAAATTTTGATTTTTAGATTTTATGTTATAAGAATTCTATTATTAATTAGTTGTAAAATTTTGTCTTATCTAATATAAGAAAATGAAACATTTAGCGTTATTGTTAACTAGTCTAATATAAGAAAACTATTTCACATTTTTCCTCAAAACTTCACTGATTATTAATTATTGAATGAAAAATATAAATGAAACTAAAATGATAAATGAAACTAAAAAGACTTGAATTAATTAAGCACACAAACAAAATGTGTCCTAAACAAGCTTGTACAAAAATATGAATTAATTATGCAGCTACATTCAAAATACGAACTACATCTAATGTGCTAATTCACACGGAAAACTAAATAAAAATAGTAAATCATATATAAATTAATCCTTTTAGTCATTTAATTTATTTTTAATTTCACTTTAACCTTTAAATATTTTGTTATGTTTTATTCCCTTAACTATAATTATGTTAGTCAAATCTATTATTTTTATTAATTTCTAGAGAAAAAAAGTTAAATTGTAGATATATATCATCCAAAAATAAATTAAAAAGACTAAAAAATTAATTTATCCAAAAAAAAAAATATCATCACTTATAATTATGTCCCAAAATTCATGGAATGTTTTAGTAAATTTTGTTTGCTCCAAAAAATTAATTCGATACCGGAGACTTTTGAAAATGAACCTTAGAATAGAAAGAGTCAACGAGCGAGGCTAACATAAAGTAAAGATGAAAAAGAAGAATTAAAACTAAGTTACCACTCACTTTGCGATTCTTTTTTCAAAGATTCGGAATCTTTACTTACCACGATAAGAGTATCTCTTTTGTTTCGTCTATTTCCATCTTTTCTATTCGTCCTGTAGTGTAATGTGCCGGCGATTCTTCTGTTCGTACGTTAACATCGTCAAGCAATTCAAAATTGTTAGATTTTTATATATGTATAAATAATAAATATCCTTAAACTGGATCGAGAACTTCAATCAATGGCTTCTGTGATTATTCATCGCGACGAAGACACGCCATTGGTTGCCGCCGATGATGAATCGCTACTTCAATTTCAACCGCCTAAAAGCCACACCAGAGATGTTCATGTATTGAGTATAGCGTTTTTATTGATCTTTCTAGCTTACGGAGCTGCTCAAAATTTACAGAGCACTCTCAACACTGTTAGTTTTCTCTCTCTCTAGTTTTCCTTTTTTTTTTCTTTTTTTTTTTTTTAATTTGATTTATGAAGAATGAAATTGAACTCTTAAGTTAGTGTATTAGTATATTTCATTGTGAATTTGGATGCTAGTGAATGATTGTGAGTTGAGTTAGTAAATTGAACGTGTGTGTTTTGAATTAGGAGGCTGGTGAATAATTGTGTATTGAACTCTTTATTTTGTATTTGTGTGTTTTGAATTAGTAAATTGACTTTGTGTGTTTTGAATTAGGATTGAAATTGAACTCTTAAGTTACTTTATTAGTAATTTTGATTGTGAATTTGGAAGCTAGTAAATAATTGTGAATTGAACTGTTAATTTTGCATTTGTGTGTTTTTGAATTTGCATTGAAATTGAACTTTTAAGTTACTTTATTAGTAAATTTGATTGTGAATTTGGAGGCTGGTGAATCATCGTGATGGATTTTGATGGTGTATGTGTGTGTTTTGGATTTTCAGGAGGAGGACTTGGGGACGACTTCACTTGGGATACTATATTTGTCTTTTACATTTTTCTCTGTGTTTGCTTCTTTGGTGGTGCGGACACTCGGTTCCAAGAATGCTTTGATTATTGGTACATCTGGTTATTGGTTGTATGTGGCTGCAAATTTGAAGCCGAATTGGTAAATGCAAGCTATCTTGTTTTCCTTTGTTCATATATTATTCTGCTGCTGTCAAAAACATAAACATGAACTGTATTTTATTTTGATGGATTTATTATGATTCCGTATAATAAAATTACAAGTAAATGCAATCTTTTACTTCCTTAGTTTTCCACTTTCTTGAACAATAAGATAAATGCAATTGTGAATTCTTGGTTGATAAGTATCATCAGAAAAGAAGATTAGTTGTAAGTAAGGAGTGGTTTGTGAAAGCATCCCTCTAGATAAGCAGCAAAGTAGAAAAAAAATCAGATTTTCTCGGTTATCGTGGTAGCATATAATTAGTTAAATTTAATAGGGCTCTTATTTGGTACAAAATATGCCCCTAGATCAACAGTTTGATTGAATTCTTGTTGAATCTTAAACTCGCCAGACAGCAGTGGCTATTGGAGTTTTGGACTAATCATCTAACATATTTTCCATGAAGGGTTGGACCCTGTAGTTTAACGTATTAAGGTATTAGTCTCAGAGAAATCATAACCTAAATCAGTGACAACTATAGGGACCAACAAATATACCTCAAAAACTTTTTATTTAAAAGTTGACCATCATATATGGTCGTCCTTGTCAAAAAAAAAAATCATACATGGTCATCTATACTCTTTCATAGTTCTGCTTTTATATCTGAGCATCATTTCTGTTTTACTTATATGACTGTGTATGCCTAAATAATACTAACGTATTATGGACATCCTTTACCATTGAGCGACTGTTCCTGCAGGTATACATTGGTTCCAGCCTCTTTGTATCTTGGGTTTTGTGCTTCTATAATATGGGTTGGACAGGTACCTGCAACATGTTGAGGTTCCATAGTTCCTTCAAATTTTCATTAGTTTTCCATATCTTAACTGATCTTAGTTTGACTTGTCAGGGAACATATCTAACTTCCACTGCACGCAGTCATGCTACAGATAACAATCTCCACGAAGGTGCGGTAATTGGTGACTTCAACGGGGAATTCTGGGCTGTGTATGCACTCCATCAGGTAATCATTGTTTTTTCACTCAAGACTGGTAATTTTATTGTTTCTGTGTCTAAATAAAAAACTACTTAGAATTCAAGTTTGATTATTTTTCAAACCTGTTTTGCAGTTTATTGGAAATCTTATTACATTTGCTCTACTCAGTGATGGGCAGGTATGTGGTGGTTAGTCTTCACATTAGGAAAAGTTGATATTTTTGCTTTGATAATTAGGTGGTGATATTTTTCATGTTTACCCGTTAATGTTGGCAATTACGAATGAAAAGTTGCTGCTTATGACGGAAAATGAAAACAAAGTTTATGATTGACCGAAACTTCGGTCCAAATTTAGTTGAGCCATAACATTTCTATTAGAAAAGCACGGTACTTGTGATAAACATTAGCTACCATCCATCTGGTGACAATAACTAACTTAAAACTTTGTATCTTGTTTTCAGGTTGTTTTAATTTAAAAATAGAATAGTTGTACTTTGTAGTGGTTTGCCAACAAGGGTCACAGTGCCAGCGCTATACATTATCCTTTCCTATTTTCATTTCAATTTCCTTTGTTATGTTTGTTCAATATTGTGTTAATTTGTGCAATATGCAAAGTATTTCAAGGAAACGGAAATATGAGTTGGGTTTTTGTTCTACTCTTCGACAATGAATTCTCATCTCAGATACAAACAAGTTTTGATTTTGATTATTTTACATATTCTTCATATTTGATTTTTTTTCTCATCACTGCAGGAGGGAAGTACCAATGGCACAACTTTATTGTTTGTTGTGTTCCTTTTCGTTATGACCTTTGGTGCAATATTAATGTGCTTTCTGCATAAACGGAGTGGTAATAGTAAGGCAGGATACAAGGATTCAGATGCTGATGCCGGTGAATCCACGTCCCTTAAGTCTCTATTTAGATCACTCACGAGTGCATTGTCTGATGTGAAGATGTTGTTGATCATACCTCTTATAGCATATTCAGGTCTACAACAAGCATTTGTATGGTAATTTCATATGAATCATAAGTTACTGTCCTCATGATCTTCCAATAGCGGTTCTCTGAATTCTCGTGTCCTTGTCCATTTTGTACTGTTAATGAAATACTTTTTCACAGGGCGGAATTTACCAAGTATATTGTAACTCCTGCAATTGGTGTTTCTGGTGTTGGTATTGCCATGGCAGCATATGGGGCTTTTGATGGAATCGTAAGTATTGGAATGCAAAGCTGTAGTTATAGGCTGCTGGTGGTAGTCCGAAAGTGACTTGATTACATCATTCTAGCGAGCATTTCTTTCTTATTTTCTTCTTTTATCTATTCTATTTTAAAACTTAACTCTTTAAATATGTCAGTGTTCTTTGGCTGCTGGTCGTCTCACCTCTGGTCTCACGTCCATTACATCAATAGTTTCTGTTGGAGCTTTTGCTCAGGCGGTTGTTCTAGTCTTACTTTTGCTAGATTTCAGGTTTGCAATATTCCTTTTGTCTGGCTGACGTTTATGGATATTATTTTCCTTGTGTAATATCAATTCGCTTATATTTTCTTTGGCGCTCCTGATGCAGCATATCTAGTGGATTTCTCGGTACTTTATATATACTCTTTTTGGCTGCTTTGTTGGGCATAGGTGATGGTGTTCTGATGACACAGCTCAATGCTTTGCTAGGAATGCTATTTAAGCAAGACACGGTACACAAATACCATCTACCCTTTTATTACCCTGAAGCTAAAATATAAAGTTCCCAAAAGCATGCCCTATTAACATTCTAGCTTGCTTCTTTATTACTTTATTGTGGTCTTTTTATGTTAGCTCTTTTGCTAGTTCATGTCTCTAGTCTGTTCATCCCCCATTATTGTTCTCATATCGCCTATGCTTTTTGCTTGATTCTTTGCTCATGTCAAGTTTATGTTACTTTGCGGTGCAGGAAGGGGCTTTTGCGCAGCTAAAGATATGGCAAAGCGCTACAATTGCTATCGTGTTCTTTTTGGCCCCACATATTTCGTTCCAATCAGTTGTGGTGACCATGTTGGTTTTTCTATGCTTATCATTCTGCAGTTTTCTATGGTTGGCTCTCAAGGTGGGGAGGGGATCATCACCCTCCACCAGTGAGTGAATTTAATGTTGCTGCAACTGCAAGCATAACCGAATTTCCTATATTGCCTGGAACACTTCCAATGCGACCTTCGTCTCTGTTTTATGGTCACATTTCCTTCACTTGAATGAAATGTATAATTTGTGACAGTTATTATTTATTAGCTCAAGTGGCTATTGGTTATTTACTGGAAAATATTCTTGATGAATTAGTAAGATATTCACAGTCGAAATTCTCTCACATGCAAATAATTTGGGATTTGCCACTCTAAAGTAATTAGTTAGCAAAATGACGAAAATCAAAGTGTTATATTTCAACCATCAATGATTTTGTTATACGTGTGTATTTAGTTGATTTATGTATCAGCTTGTAATTATTTGTTTTATTCTCTAAAATAAGTCGAAATAAGTTGCTTATTTTAAAGAAGTTTAATTAATAAGTTAACAAATTTAATATTTCTATCAATTTTTCTTAATTTTTATGACTTAGCATGGTTCTATATTTAGCAACCAAAGGAGTAATATATATATTTTAATCTTTATATAAATTTATTTTACTCTTTTTAAGAATTGCACATGATCTAAAATCTAAAATGACATTTATAATGATACAAAATGAGTAACAATTAAATCAAACCCACCATAAATCACGCCCTATTTTGTCAACATAGCCATCATATGACTCTCTAAATCGTGCTCCACATAAACCCTTCTCATTGGTCCCTTGAATACAATTTTTCCATACCAAATTCACCAACATCCCCAAACTCAAAAAGTAGTTAGATTAGGTAGTTTCTCACCTATTTCATCCAAGTTTTAAAAACATGAGCAACTAACAATTTCATTAATCTCCTCATCACAATGTCTTTCTGGCTCTCTAACTTCTTCCGTTTACACTTCACAACTCCGTGGCCTATATTCACCTATGCTACCACTTGGATAACGCTATTAACCTTAACGGTGGCAGTGGCGTCAATCTCACCGCAAGTGACATTTGTTTCCGCCATATCTCCTTTCTCTTCGTTCTCTCAGAAGTGTAGAAGTGATGGATTCATTAGAATGCCATTGGACGTTGCGGGAGAAATCTTCTGCTTTCCTTCTCATTTCTTCGTGAAATCCAAGATTGATCTAATCGTTCCACCAATCTTTGCGGCGTTGATTGTAGCAGCTTCTACATGTGTGGTGAGAGCTGTAGGATTGTTTGTGGAACCATGATCTTTCTGGGTCTTTCTTTTTGAGTCTCTAGATGGAATGTTAAATACATATGACGTCATTTTGCAACTTGATCTAGGACTTAAAGTATCTCATTGATTCTGTAAACATGGGTGTCAATGAAATTAGTAATATAGTATGTATTATTATAAATAGATTACAGAATTATAAGTAGATTTAGAAGTCTCATTGCTGAAATAGCTCTTTTGTTTGTTATTTTCTTTTTGAGCTTTGCTCGTTGGGATACATATCTTAATAAATTTATAAATCCACGAGATACTTGAAGTTAATATTCTTATTTTAAAAAATAGTATATAGTGATCCTGAGAGTAAATTTTTAATAAAGTTTTACCCCATAAATTTTTAATAAAGTTTTACCCCATAGCCTTACAATTATATTTATACCTCTACAAATTTTTTAAAATTTCAAAATTATCCTTCATTTTTTAAACTATTTTATCAAATTAAAATTTACCTTTTTCTTTTATCTTCTACCGGAAAATTTGCCAAAAAGTTTTCCGGTAGTTATTGGAAAACTTCGGGAGGAAGTTTTCTGGTAGTTACCGGAAAACTTGGGAGGAAGTTTTTCGAAAAATCGGGAAACTTGCAAATAAGTTTTCCGGTAATTTTTTTTTAAATTTTTTATTTAAATTTTTTTTAAAAAAAATTTTAAAAAAAACTACCGGAAAATTTGCCAAAAAGTTTTCCGGTATTGTTAAATATTTGCGTTGTTTCCGGAAAACTTTTTCCAAGTTTTCCGGTAAAAGGTAAAAAAAAGTAAATTTTAATTTGATAAAACAGTAAAAATAATGAAGGGTAATTTTGAAATTTTGAAAAATTTGTAGAAATATAGGTATAATTGTAGGAGTGTGGAATAAAATTTTCAATTTTTAATTGTAAACGATATGGGCATCACCCTTCTTCTTTTTAGCTTGCTTGGTCGTGGGCCTCTTGTGTGGGCTTGGCCCTAGTTGTTGTCTCGGTCTTGGCCGAGCCATAGCCTATAGAAGATCGGTATTGTTGCAGTTCAGTTTGTAAGTTTTGAATGATATTGGTATTTTCAATCTAGATAGGCATAAATGCTTATCTAGATCATAGTTGAACAATTTCTAAGATTTCACCAAGAGCCTTATACCCTTGATACAACTTTGTGACACTGTTTTTGTTCTTTTTATTGAAAAAACAATTTTCATTCATTCAAAATGGTAGAAATTATATCGATCGAAAACAATGCAATTTAAATTCGTTAAAATAAAAAAGGATGAATTTGCGAATGAACTCACAACATTTATGTTAATAATACAAAACAACAAAATATTTACAAATATGATAAAATTGAAATATCGTGAACACACATATCTCCTGAGCTACAACGTTGACAACGTCGACGTCATTGATTGAAGCCAATTTATCAATATGAATCAAAGAACATCGCAGCAAAACGAGATATCAAAAACCGTTGCACAAACAACGACAAACACACACAAAGACGACAAACAATACAATATCAAAAAACGTTGCACAAACACGATGAAATTGCTGATAAAACCCATAAAAAAACTAAATATATGTGAAACACACTTATTAAAATAAAATTAAAAAAACAAAAATAAGTAAGACGTGTGATTTCGAGCAAAGAAATGACCTTGAACCTCCTATCTCCAATGAATGAAGAAAATGAGTTAAGGAGGAGAATAATGAAAATAGTGGGGCGAAAACTACCCTAGTTGAGAGAAACAAGGAAAAATAGTTGTGATACTTTTTATCCAAAAAGTAATTATTTAAAAAGTAAAATGAAAATATAGGAAATTGTGGTCTAAATAAAAATTTTAAAAATAAAAAGATCATCATTCAAAATACAGAAATAACAAATCAAACGATAACAAATCAAAACCTTGAATATCACATATGTCTTATAGCCAATTCTACTATCCCAAAGTAAAATAACTAAGAGTCAACCAACATGGTGGTACAACATAACGCCTACAATTATCTACTATGTTAAAAGCGTGTTGATTATTCATTAGCTTCTTCACCAATATTATCTTCTTTGGCCAATGTGTTCATCAACCTACACAAACAATGTGCGAGCAGCCATAAGAGAAACAAGCAAAAATGAGTCATTATAATCAAAATCGTGAAATGAACAAAGTATGATAATTCAATGTACTATCACAATAACAATAAACATATAACAAGACAAACACAATATCAATAATGTCAGATAATACAACATGCAACCTAATCATTAACTACTTCAAGATAAGAATCGACTAACTCTAAATTGATACAATTAGAGAAAGAGGAGAAAGACAACCTTACAAAAAAATGATAGACAAACCGGCTAGAACTTGAAACTAACAGGATGTGACACAAGTGTTCGATACTTTGATTATTTAACCACTTGATCAGAGGTTCGATTCTTGATCGGTCGATGTGTATTAAAACTTGAATAACTTTCGGTTACGTTTTTTATTAAAAAGAAACTTCAACTCAAAAGATTTAGTAGTTCTATTTTTATTCATTTCATTTTAAGTGCATACTTATTAACATAATTTACTATCTTATACATGTACATTATTAATGAATGCAAAACATTTATCGAACTCTACAATTTTCTCAATATTAAACTTTTGTTATATATCGTTGAAAAATCAAACTAAAGAAAACTTTTTTAATTGAATTTTTATCACCTTAAGTATTATTTTAAATCATTCTTCTTTCTATCACCCTAATATTATCCTACGTTTCTTCAAAAAATTAAACAATATTATCCTTCAATTTTAATAAGTGGAAACAGAAGTAGGAGCAACAGAAGTATCAGCTGAATACGTAGACTCATACATATAAATGTAATATAATTCTGTACATTTATCTGCCATCGATGGGTCCATAGCTCAGTGGTAGAGCATTTGACTGCAGATCAAGAGGTCACCGGTTCGAACCCGGTTGGGCCCTTTTTAATTTAATTTTTCTTTGTCGTCTATCTAGTTTTTAGTTCATCGCAAACAAAGACTCCAATTCAACACCATAAATATCTTTTTTGAGTCACGGTTCAACACCATGTCAGTGTATATCTAACTCGGAAATCATATCACAAAATTCCATGACCAAAAACATTTGTATTAAAAACTTAATCAAACAACCTCATGGCATACATCTTATTCTTATGGATTTAGTTACAATCTACATTTTTTAGATGTTATGCAAAATAAGTTTGAATGATATTGTATTTTTACAAGAGTAAAATTCTAAAGTGATAATTGAAAAAAAAAATACAAATACATAATTACTTTTTAAGAATAATGAAGATTGCCAATTTTGTCTTAAAACAAATCAAATGTTGGTAAAGTTGTTGTATTGATACTAAAATTTCTCTAATAAAAACTATTTATTTTAGGCTAAATTAATCTTTAGTCCCTTATATTCATTAGTCAAAATGATCATTCATGTTAATTTTTGACAAAAAAGTTAAATTTTGTAGTCTCTTTTATTTTATTCATCTTTAAACTCATACATTTATAGTATCGTTAAATTTAAGAACCCATAAATTTATGATCTTATTCAATTTAAAAATTTATAAAATTTATCAAATTTATTACCTTCAAATTCACAATCATTCAAACACATAACTTTCATAACCTTTCAAACTTAAAAAAAATGAAAAATTCTTAATCTCATTTTTTTTCAAACAAATACTTTCTATATATCTATAAAATTGTACTTCCATCAATTAGTTAAGAACATCAATCTACAATTTCTTAATCTTAATATTTTAATCTTAAAAATCACGTCTTTTTAAAAAATTAATTTCTTGAATTTTTTTTCATTTTTGTGAGTTTGGAATATTATGAATTTGAAAGATTGATTATGAGTTTGAAGTTATGAATTATTTGAGTTTTTAAGTTGAAGAAGATTATAAAAATATGAGTTTATGAGTTTGAAGGGGTGTGAGATAAGAAATCTTAACTTTTTTTTTGTTAAAAATTAATTAAAAAAACCAATTAATCAAAACGAAATAAAAAAAATAATTAAAGAAATAAAATAAAGGATTGAAACACTAATTTGACGTTTATTACCAATTTATAAATGTATGACATGTATATGTTGTATATTGAACAGATATAAATGAAAATAATTTAGATTAAATTTATACTTGATCGCCCTATCTAAGCACTGAAGTGAGTATTGGAGTATGACAAACACTAAAATAGAGCTTTTATGGATTTAATCATGGCCATATGAGCTTCTATATGACAACCTATAATCCGATCCTCCACTCAAGTATCAAGCACATTGAATCACACATTCATTTGCAAAGCAGCTCATTGTCACATTCAAGCTCTTAGAGCCAAACTTAAGGTGTTTCCTAGTAAGCAACCACGTTAACTTTGAGGCGAATATCAATATAATCCGTACCAATATATATGAACATATGTGAGTTGGCGGTCAACAAGAATGAGTTGTGAGTCAATTAGTCGACAACTCACAGTTTGTTATCAGCCTATAAATATATGACATGTATTTAGTGTACATTGACTTGATAAAAATAAAAAATGATTTAGATTCGGTTTCCACTAAAAAATATGATAAGAACAAAAATAAGTTTAGATTGTATTTTGCTCCCTTCTTCTCTTAAAAATTAAATTAAAAATTTTTTTTATAATTTTTTTTTTCTTTTTTTCTAAACCCTTCCGACCAAAACAACTTTTAGATTTATTTGAGAGTTGATTTTTGAAGAGAATAATTTTGGACGGTTAAATTTATATTTTGATATATTTTAAAAATATTAGAAAAACAACATGATATTATACTTATTTGTCATGTTGTTATTTTAAAAAATTAAATATATATATATATATATATATATATTAAAATGTAGGTTTAGCATTTTAAATCATTTTGGTTCACATGATGAAAGAAATTTTAATGAAAGAGAAGAGAGAATAGTAGAAAAGTAGACCTATGTTTAATTAAAAAAAAAAGATATGAATTTTTTTTTAATAATTTCATATATTTAATTTAAACAATAAAAAAAATTAAATTGTTTACAAGGTGTTTTGCTCTCTCTTTTTTTTATTTTTATTTTTATTTAATGGTCTCCTCTTCTTTTAAAATTTGAACTAAAAGTATTTTTAAAATATTTTTAGACACCTTCTCTTCCCTCCAAAACCTCAAACCCAATACACCTTTACAAATATGTATAAATTGTATGCTTTACATGACACTCATTTAATAAATTTGAATTTGACACAGTCATTAACGGTATGCATTCATATAGTTAGTAGTTGTGTTATGTTGAATTGATATTAGATGAAATAGGCAGATTTTTCTTTAAAAAAAAAAATTACTAAACTTGATATATCATCTCGATCGATCAGACACAACACGGTCACTAGCTCGAATGCAGTAGTTGGTGACTACATAGTCTTGGATCCCCATTTAAGGGCAAAGTTGATGAATCATAATCAAATAACAATTATATTGCTTTACACTTCAGAAAACCATAATATGATTAAATTGGGCAGTGTGATGTGATTTTTGTCCACTAAACTAACTAAAAGAGAGAGCTATGATTAAATTACGTCACTTAAAAACGCAAAAAGGTTTAAGTTAAAATAAGTCCAAATACTGAATAGTATTGTCTTTAAAATTGGTTTGTAAAATTATTGATTTTATCCTCTACTGAATAATTATAACCATCATAATTAAAAAACTACATAATCAATAGTTTAAGATTGACCGTTAAAAATCATTTTTCATTTTGAAATAACATAAATAAAATCCAAAATAAAAAAATAGTAATGTAATTTTTTTTACCCTGATAAGTGATACTACAGAGTCATTAAACCCACAAATAAATAATAATTTAAAAGAGATAGACTTAAAATGAATAAACAATGTAAAATTGTTTTACAGATAAATCCAATAAAATCTATCATTTTGTGACATTATACCACTTTTTATAAAAATATTTTAAAATTAAAAATATGACATGAAATAATATTGTTTATCCTTAGATAACAATGTATATTAAATTGCTAGTCTATATACATTAATCTCTTTTAATAAATCTATTTTATGAAAATGAATCTCTTATTTTAAAAAAATACGAAAATATGTTTAAAAATATAAAGAAACTATATCTATCTTCCATAAATTCACTTAAATAATATTACATCTTTTAGTTTTGGAAAAACACACATCTCATGTATATTCACTAAAAAAAGATTGTATCAAACATTTTTTTATCACACTTACATTTGTTCATATCATTTATTATATGACACAATTAAAGTTTACAATTTGAAAAGATATGATTATATTTTTAATATGTATTTTAGTGTATTTTTAAAAATAAAAAAAAAATTGAAAGAGTGGCGGAAAGAGATATTATCCATAATTTTTTAGTGAATACATAATTTTTTAGTAAATGCAATTTTTCATAAAAATGAAGATGATGAATGAGATGGTTGAAATTAAAATACCATCTCTTTATATATTTTTTGAATGTGAGAGAATTTATTTATCTATTTTATTCTCACAAAATTCCATTGCTTAAAATATTGAATTTGGTTTTTAGAGAAAGAAGAAAAAATTATTTTAATCGTTATTTAAATCAAATAAAAATAGTATTATATTTGTTTGCTTAAAAATGAAAAAAAAAAAAAAACCAAGAACAGAGAAAGAAGTAGGGAACACAGAGCAGTCCAAGTCAGCAAGCAACAACCCCTTCCATTTTAACGGTGTCGGTCATTCATTCACCTCTCCATCCTCCCTTTTCTTTTCTATCCATTTCCCATTCCCATTCCCAAACACAAAACTCATTCTTCATATTCTTATTCTCTCTTTTTTCCATTCTATTCATTAATTAACCATAAACCACATCTTCATAATATTAATATTAATATTAATTAAATTCCTTAATGGCGGCGTCACGGCGGCTCCGTGAGCTTCAATCCGAAGCATTAAACAAGATCTGCGTCGACTGTTCCCAAAAGAATCCACAATGGGCCTCCGTTTCCTATGGAGTCTTCATGTGTTTGGAATGCTCCGGCAAACACCGTGGCCTTGGCGTTCACATCTCATTCGTCCGATCCGTCACAATGGATTCATGGTCCGAACTCCAGATCAAGAAAATGGAATCCGGAGGTAACCGAAACCTAAATTCCTTCCTCGCTCAATACGGAATCCCTAAGGAAACCGATATTATAACTAAGTATAATTCAAACGCTGCTTCTATCTACCGCGATCGGATTCAAGCCATTGCTGAAGGACGTTCGTGGCGGGACCCACCGGTTGTTAAGGAGAATGCAAATACTCGTTCTGGAAAGGGGAAGCCGCCTCTGGCTTCGTCGAACGGTGGTGGTTGGGATGATAATTGGGATAATGATGATAGTTATGGATCTCGCAGTGATATTAGGAGGAATCAGTCTACTGGCGATGTTATGGGATTCGTTGGTGGAGGAATTGCGCCGTCGAGGTCGAAATCGACGGAGGATATTTACACGAGGACGCAATTGGAGGCTTCTGCTGCTAATAAGGAAGGATTCTTCGCAAAGAAGATGGCGGAGAATGAATCGAAACCGGATGGGATTCCGCCGTCGCAGGGTGGGAAGTATGTTGGATTTGGATCTAGTCCTGCTCCTTCACAGAGAGGATCTCCTCAAAGCGATTATTTATCTGTCGTTTCTGAGGTTAAACTTTTGAATCTCCCTTTTTGTTTTTGGTTTTTTGTATGGGAAAAGTAATTTATTGCTTGTTGAGACATGTTTCTGTATTGTGTATGTTTTCAGGGAATTGGAAAATTATCGATGGTTGCTCAGTCTGCCACCAAGGAGATCACTGCCAAGGTAATTTGCATAATTAATTTATTCTTTGTGAATTGTGGTCCTACTTTTTCTATAAAAACTATTACATGTTTTGTGTTTGTTTTATTTTGCTTAGCTCTAGTTTGAATGGATTGTTCCAGTTAAGGATCAAATAAGATACTCCCGATTGATTTGTCTTTAACTAAGTTATGGATCGAATTCGGTACTTCCGATCAATTTGCCTTTGACGGAAGCCTTTTAACAATTTGAGTCCAACCACTTGGTTTATTTGATTTAGATATATTTAACCCTACCACATTTGGATGCTAATGCTTAGGTCTAATGCAGTTTAACATAGTTTATCTTTGAAGGCCACTCTATCCTTTCTCTATTAGCCGCCTAATTGACGTAGGAGGTGTGTGAATAAATTGATATGCAATATAATTTCTATTCCTCCTTTGAGTTTTTCCTTGTTTTGGAGGATGGAGAACAATGAGGAACAAAGGTTATGCTGCTTTTTGGCTTAATTTATTATTTATGAGAGCATAAAACAACTTCCAAACTGGTTATCATGGATATTTTTGCTAGTTGTTGGGCAATCTTATCGGTAATTGAATTCTATTTTTATGTTAGGTAATATATTTTGTATTGTAACATGTTACAATTTGTGAGATTGAATTATGTCAGTATCATGTAAAATGACCTGCAGCATGTTTCTCAAAGTTGAGGTAACTATTGGTAAATGATATTAAACTCTGAATTGAAACGGAGATAATGGTAATGTTGTTGCGACCCTTCATGCTTTGTAAAGCCAATTGTAAGTATAGAGCCGCCTATGAGCCTTTTTAAAAAAATAATAATATGGGAGAGTGTTATTATTTATTTAGGAGAGGGGGGAGGCACTGAGCCTGCACAAATAGGATGATTGCACATTTCAGATTCTAATCGTTCTTCTAAACTTGCTTGATATGGAAAATAATATTGATGTGGATAATGAGAAGCACCTTTACTATTTTCTCTCTCTATCAAGTACTACCTACACATTGAAAATTAAATCCTTTCCATTTGTTGCCACCTTCCGTCCTTTGTTATGTTCTAACTATGACTGAAAAACAAAGGAGAAATATATCACTACTAAGTAAAAATACATTTTAGTAATTTAGCCCAAATTCTGACCAGTTTTACTTTTGAGCAGCTTTTATTTGAAATTGCTACTACTATTTATGTTTCGCAGTTTTGACTCGGTTTATAGTTGCACCAAGTTTTAAAAGAGTGTATTGGAATGCTCTTGTTTGTAATTGGGTGTCAGATTTGCTAAATGCTAACTACATATGCATTGTTGGAAATGATAAATAGATCTTTCTACCTTGCCAAATAGCCTCCTGAAATAGTGAAATCTTATTTTGTTGAGGGTTTTTACTTCTCACAATATCATTCATTGTTATTTTTGTTCGGGGATATGGATCGAGAAGATATGGAGCTTTTAGGCATATATTTTTACGCCAAGGAATTGTGTATATTTTGAAATCTCATTCTATGGGGTTTTTCCTTTCATATGGATTTTTTTTGTTTATCACACTTCTTCCAGAAATTTCATTGTTGGCCCCATTGGTAGTTATTCTTCTCCTGATTCATTGTATTGTTCCTTTCAGGTAAAGGACGGAGGTTATGATCACAAGGTCAATGAAACTGTCACTATTGTCACTCAGAAGACATCAGAGATTGGACAAAGGACATGGGGTATAATGAAAGGGGTCATGGCATTGGCCTCGCAAAAGGTTGAGGAGTACACCAGAGATTACCCGCCGAATGGGAATTCTGATAACTGGCAACAAAATCAAAATGATAGACACGATATCAATCAAGAGAATAAAGGCTGGAATTCTTCTACCAGAGAAGGACAACCTTCATCAGGTGGACAAACTAATACTTATCAATCTAGCTCTTGGGATGATTGGGACAGCAAAGATTCAAGGAAGGAAGTTCCAGCTAAAGGATCAGCTCCTCATAAGAATGATGATTGGGCTGGCTGGGATGATGCCAAAGATGATGATGAATTTGATAATAAATCTTCTGGTCATAATGGGACTTCAGGTTCTGGCTGGACAGGAGGAGGCTTTGTTTAAGGTTTGTAAATTATGCAATGCTGAACTGATTAAAAAATCTCATTTATTTAAATGGCTTGTACTTGAAGTTATTTTTAGTCCAGCACTTGTCATTTACTTAAGCAATTTCTTTTTGCTCTAGCTTTATTTTGATATTAGAAACAATTGGGTCTCACTTGATGATTTTCAGAACTTGTTGAAATTTAACCTGCATTCCACAGAACTTAGTGAATTTCTTATGTGTGCTTCTTGTTTGTTTGTTTTGTTAAAAGAGAGGGAGAGGAAGGAAGATGGATTGCATGTGAGTAGTCAGCATCTCTAGATTGATCTTCCTTTTTAAAGTTAAAAGAGATGTATTTATTTTAAAAAAAATCATAAGTATGAGTAATTATTGATGGAATTCAAATTTAGCCCAAAAGCATGTCCAGTAATTTTTTATCCATGTTTGGTTTTTTATTTTTCCAGTTTGCATTTTGATTGTTACTTTTGTTCTAGCTCTCATTTTTAGTACCCACCTTTCAACTAAATTTTGTCTTGGCATCATTCTTGAATCAGGTCTCGGCCTATATTTTTCAGTTTCAATTTTGTCCTAATTGACAAAAATACGGTAGCTTTCAGACTGGTGGCATACATGCCAAACAGGGGTGTCATTTAACATGGTAACGTGACCAGACTGTCAACTATAGGTATGTTTGTCACTAGTAAAATCAGCCTCCATATGTGCAGGAAGAATTAATTCTTTGTGGCTATTGTATTGTATGTAAGTCTTTATTTTTAATTGTTCTCCCATGCCTCCTTCCCTTATGTAATTTTTTCTTTTTGCTATAATTTTTTTTTTTGGGAACTTCTATATGTTTGGAAACGAAGTTTTCCATTAAAAGTTCCAAAGCAAAGGGGGGCAAATTGCTCAAATTTACAGTAACCTGGAAGTGTGATGAAATATTATTGTGACATGAAAATTTAATGATTGTTTTAAATCTGTAGCTTTGACATATTAATAGTTTTGGCTGCTTCATTATTTTAATGATTGTTCTCCCATCCTTCCCTTATGCCTCCTTTCATCTTTATTTTGTTTCACATAATTTGTCTTTCGTAAGTTTTATCTAGTAAAGTTTGAGCATACTAGACTTGTTGGAAGTTGTTTCGGAAAAGGGCTTAGGCCCCATCCCGATGAATCATACCAGCAACAGGCTCATAAGATCACGACCCAATCCATAGCCACGATAGCTCTTTCTTTTATTACTATAAGAGTCGAATACGACATTGGGCATTGATGATATGTGTGAGAATTCTGCCAAGATTTCCTCGCTATATTCTTCAAAGGTTTTAACCTAATCTTTCCTATAAATAGAAGGAAACAACAGTAAAAATTGCACACATTTTCTAGCCCACTTTGTCTCTCACTAGGAAGAGTGGTTGCATAGATACCTCTTAATAGCATTAAAGTCTTTGCAAGGATCATCCTCTCTAGGAAGAAAGTCCTTATCAATCACCATTCGCCAACTACTGCTCAGGTCTATATTGGATCAAAAGTATACATCTGAAC
Source organism: Cicer cuneatum (assembly GCA_037974295.1). Classification (NCBI taxonomy): domain Eukaryota; kingdom Viridiplantae; phylum Streptophyta; class Magnoliopsida; order Fabales; family Fabaceae; genus Cicer; species Cicer cuneatum. The sequence goes on along the minus strand of JBBPBO010001986.1, from coordinate 65,339,106 downwards.
AGCAAATAAAACATTTTTTTTTTGAATGTGTACTGCCAAATTGATTTTGAAGAGAGAAAAATAGCTACCCAAAATTTTTCTATCTACCAAAACCATAAAAACATCGTCCCTCTACACATGTTGAAGCCAAACTTTTTGTTTTACTACAAAGTAAGCCCACAAATAATGACCTAGCACGTTCACACAAAAAGCCCATCAAATGAAAAATTCATGACATTTCTTTTATTCTTTAAGCCATCTATATCTCGATGGATAGTGTTTGTGAATAAGTTCAGTATATAGTTCACAGAAAATTAGACAGCATAACCAATTCGCACATTGTACAACTCAACGTAAAGAAAAATATTTATGACTTTTATGTCATTCAAGATGCACCCAGTGATATTATCAGCCCACCAAAATTAAAGGATAATTACATATTTACTTTATAAACACAACTTCATTATAAAGAGAGGAACTGTTTTTGTTTTGAAGTTTCTCTCTTTTCCATGATTTAGTGGTAATATTACTTTAGGAATGTCTCGTCTCCTATGTAACAAAATGATTAAAATTAGGTAATTACACTGCATCATCGTTTGCTATGGAGATCTCATGCCTGTTAGATGAAACTTCAGCAATGTTTTCATCATGCACCTTAACCTTGTACATTGGTGAATCCTCAGTCAATGCCACGTCATGTTGTTGAATAACAAGCACTGATGATACCATTTTGTGTCCTATGGAGGATGTTAGAATGTCTCCTATGGGACCTAACTCTGCATGTTCTGCTTCCCTCTCTGCTAACTCTGCCACCATAGTCGAAGGAAACCGACCCTTTCCAACAATTATGAGATCGTAGTCCCCACTTTCTCCTATAGCTATTACCTCCTCCACAACGTTGCCACTACCCTTTTCAATATACTTCACTGTTTCACCACACTTGCTTCGGAATTCCTCCATTGCCTTTTCATCCAACTCCTGAAATTAATTAATAGCAATGTTTATAAAAAAATATTCATAATGTACTTGTACACACATATATATATGACAAGGCATAAGTATACAAGTTGATTCATTTGGAAAAGAGAGAGAGAGAGAGAGAGAGAGAGAGAGAGAGAGAGAGAGAGAGAGAGAGAGAGAG